>CM074724.1:272340930-272465930 GCA_037306005.1 Rhinophrynus dorsalis
TGGATTGGGGTGCAGATGGTACAGGGTGATTAGCACATACCTGTAGAGAAGAGGATAAAACTTGTAAGGAGACTGTCAAACTCTCATGTTTAACTCTTGCTGCACTTTGCTCCGGTGTACTTTGCTCCCAGGTGTAGTGGGTCCCTTGAAATTCACCCCCTTGAAATTCCCCCTATCTGTGGCTGAATTTAAACTGTGAGGACCCATGCTGATGCTGAATGAGTATCTGTTTCCAATTACTAACTAATATATACATTGATTGCCCTGTGTGTAGCCAGGTGTGACTCCCTAAAAACAGCTGATAAGGAATTGAACAGACACAGAGACATGTAGGAGGGTTGTGGGGAGGAAAGACTGTGAAGAGTCAGAATCAGGGTGATAGAGGTGATTAGCACATACCACAGAAAGTGAAAATGAAGCTTGAAGCCAGATTCAGGATTGGGGTGCAGATGGTACAGGGGTGATTAGCACATACCACAGAAGTGAAAATGAAGCTTGAAGCCAGATTCAGGATTGGGGTGCAGATGGTACAGGGGTGATTAGCACATACCACAGAAAGTGAAAATGAAGCTTGAAGCACCGATTCAGGATTGGGGTGCAGATGGTACAGGGGTGATTAGCACATACCTGTAGAGAAGAGGATAAAAACTTGTAAGGAGACTGTCAAACTCTCATGTTTAACTCTTGCTGCACTTTTGCTCCGGTGTACTTTGCTCCCAGGTGTAGTGGGTCCCCTTGAAATTCACCCCTTGAAATTCCCCCTATCTGTGGCTGAATTTAAACTGGTGAGGACCCATGCTGATGCTGAATGAGTATCTGTTTCCAATTACTAACTAATATATACATTGATTGCCCTGTGTGTAGCCAGGTGTGACTCCCTAAAAACAGCTGATAAGGAATTGAACAGACACAGAGACATGTAGGAGGGTTGTGGGGGAGGAAAGACTGTGAAGAGTCAGAATCAGGGTGATAGAGGTGATTAGCACATACCACAGAAAGTGAAAATGAAGCTTGAAGCCAGATTCAGGATTGGGGTGCAGATGGTACAGGGGTGATTAGCACATACCACAGAAAGTGAAAATGAAGCTTGAAGCCAGATTCAGGATTGGGGTGCAGATGGTACAGGGGTGATTAGCACATACCACAGAAAGTGAAAATGAAGCTTGAAGCCAGATTCAGGATTGGGGTGCAGATGGTACAGGGTGATTAGCACATACCACAGAAAGTGAAAATGAAGCTTGAAGCCAGATTCAGGATTGGGGTGCAGATGGTACAGGGGTGATTAGCACATACCTGTAGAGAAGAGGATAAAAACTTGTAAGGAGACTGTCAAACTCTCATGTTTAACTCTTGCTGCACTTTTGCTCCGGTGTACTTTGCTCCCAGGTGTAGTGGGTCCCTTGAAATTCACCCCCTTGAAATTCCCCCTATCTGTGGCTGAATTTAAACTGGTGAGGACCCATGCTGATGCTGAATGAGTATCTGTTTCCAATTACTAACTAATATATACATTGATTGCCCTGTGTGTAGCCAGGTGTGACTCCCTAAAAACAGCTGATAAGGAATTGAACAGACACAGAGACATGTAGGAGGGTTGTGGGGAGGAAAGACTGTGAAGAGTCAGAATCAGGGTGATAGAGGTGATTAGCACATACCACAGAAAGTGAAAATGAAGCTTGAAGCCAGATTCAGGATTGGGGTGCAGATGGTACAGGGGTGATTAGCACATACCACAGAAAGTGAAATGAAGCTTGAAGCCAGATTCAGGATTGGGGTGCAGATGGTACAGGGGTGATTAGCACATACCACAGAAAGTGAAAATGAAGCTTGAAGCCAGATTCAGGATTGGGGTGCAGATGGTACAGGGGTGATTAGCACATACCACAGAAAGTGAAAATGAAGCTTGAAGCCAGATTCAGGATTGGGTGCAGATGGTACAGGGGTGATTAGCACATACCACAGAAAGTGAAAATGAAGCTGAAGCCAGATTCAGGATTGGGGTGCAGATGGTACAGGGGTGATTAGCACATACCACAGAAAGTGAAAATGAAGCTTGAAGCCAGATTCAGGATTGGGGTGCAGATGGTACAGGGGTGATTAGCACATACCTGTAGAGAAGAGGATAAAAACTTGTAAGGAGACTGTCAAACTCTCATGTTTAACTCTTGCTGCACTTTTGCTCCGGTGTACTTTGCTCCCAGGTGTAGTGGGTCCCCTTGAAATTCACCCCCTTGAAATTCCCCCTATCTGTGGCTGAATTTAAACTGGTGAGGACCCATGCTGATGCTGAATGAGTATCTGTTTCCAATTACTAACTAATATATACATTGATTGCCCTGTGTGTAGCCAGGTGTGACTCCCTAAAAACAGCTGATAAGGAATTGAACAGACACAGAGACATGTAGGAGGGTTGTGGGGGAGGAAAGACTGTGAAGAGTCAGAATCAGGGTGATAGAGGTGATTAGCACATACCACAGAAAGTGAAAATGAAGCTTGAAGCCAGATTCAGGATTGGGGTGCAGATGGTACAGGGGTGATTAGCACATACCACAGAAAGTGAAAATGAAGCTTGAAGCCAGATTCAGGATTGGGGTGCAGATGGTACAGGGGTGATTAGCACATACCACAGAAAGTGAAAATGAAGCTTGAAGCCAGATTCAGGATTGGGGTGCAGATGGTACAGGGGTGATTAGCACATACCACAGAAAGTGAAAATGAAGCTTGAAGCCAGATTCAGGATTGGGGTGCAGATGGTACAGGGGTGATTAGCACATACCTGTAGAGAAGAGGATAAAAACTTGTAAGGAGACTGTCAAACTCTCATGTTTAACTCTTGCTGCACTTTTGCTCCGGTGTACTTTGCTCCCAGGTGTAGTGGGTCCCCTTGAAATTCACCCCCTTGAAATTCCCCCTATCTGTGGCTGAATTTAAACTGGTGAGGACCCATGCTGATGCTGAATGAGTATCTGTTTCCAATTACTAACTAATATATACATTGATTGCCCTGTGTGTAGCCAGGTGTGACTCCCTAAAAACAGCTGATAAGGAATTGAACAGACACAGAGACATGTAGGAGGGTTGTGGGGGAGGAAAGACTGTGAAGAGTCAGAATCAGGGTGATAGAGGTGATTAGCACATACCACAGAAAGTGAAAATGAAGCTTGAAGCCAGATTCAGGATTGGGGTGCAGATGGTACAGGGGTGATTAGCACATACCACAGAAAGTGAAAATGAAGCTTGAAGCCAGATTCAGGATTGGGGTGCAGATGGTACAGGGGTGATTAGCACATACCACAGAAAGTGAAAATGAAGCTTGAAGCCAGATTCAGGATTGGGGTGCAGATGGTACAGGGGTGATTAGCACATACCACAGAAAGTGAAAATGAAGCTTGAAGCCAGATTCAGGATTGGGGTGCAGATGGTACAGGGGTGATTAGCACATACCTGTAGAGAAGAGGATAAAAACTTGTAAGGAGACTGTCAAACTCTCATGTTTAACTCTTGCTGCACTTTTGCTCCGGTGTACTTTGCTCCCAGGTGTAGTGGGTCCCCTTGAAATTCACCCCCTTGAAATTCCCCCTATCTGTGGCTGAATTTAAACTGGTGAGGACCCATGCTGATGCTGAATGAGTATCTGTTTCCAATTACTAACTAATATATACATTGATTGCCCTGTGTGTAGCCAGGTGTGACTCCCTAAAAACAGCTGATAAGGAATTGAACAGACACAGAGACATGTAGGAGGGTTGTGGGGGAGGAAAGACTGTGAAGAGTCAGAATCAGGGTGATAGAGGTGATTAGCACATACCACAGAAAGTGAAAATGAAGCTTGAAGCCAGATTCAGGATTGGGGTGCAGATGGTACAGGGGTGATTAGCACATACCACAGAAAGTGAAAATGAAGCTTGAAGCCAGATTCAGGATTGGGGTGCAGATGGTACAGGGGTGATTAGCACATACCACAGAAAGTGAAAATGAAGCTTGAAGCCAGATTCAGGATTGGGGTGCAGATGGTACAGGGGTGATTAGCACATACCACAGAAAGTGAAAATGAAGCTTGAAGCCAGATTCAGGATTGGGGTGCAGATGGTACAGGGGTGATTAGCACATACCACAGAAAGTGAAAATGAAGCTTGAAGCCAGATTCAGGATTGGGGTGCAGATGGTACAGGGGTGATTAGCACATACCACAGAAAGTGAAAATGAAGCTTGAAGCCAGATTCAGGATTGGGGTGCAGATGGTACAGGGGTGATTAGCACATACCTGTAGAGAAGAGGATAAAAACTTGTAAGGAGACTGTCAAACTCTCATGTTTAACTCTTGCTGCACTTTTGCTCCGGTGTACTTTGCTCCCAGGTGTAGTGGGTCCCCTTGAAATTCACCCCCTTGAAATTCCCCCTATCTGTGGCTGAATTTAAACTGGTGAGGACCCATGCTGATGCTGAATGAGTATCTGTTTCCAATTACTAACTAATATATACATTGATTGCCCTGTGTGTAGCCAGGTGTGACTCCCTAAAAACAGCTGATAAGGAATTGAACAGACACAGAGACATGTAGGAGGGTTGTGGGGGAGGAAAGACTGTGAAGAGTCAGAATCAGGGTGATAGAGGTGATTAGCACATACCACAGAAAGTGAAAATGAAGCTTGAAGCCAGATTCAGGATTGGGGTGCAGATGGTACAGGGGTGATTAGCACATACCACAGAAAGTGAAAATGAAGCTTGAAGCCAGATTCAGGATTGGGGTGCAGATGGTACAGGGGTGATTAGCACATACCACAGAAAGTGAAAATGAAGCTTGAAGCCAGATTCAGGATTGGGGTGCAGATGGTACAGGGGTGATTAGCACATACCACAGAAAGTGAAAATGAAGCTTGAAGCCAGATTCAGGATTGGGGTGCAGATGGTACAGGGGTGATTAGCACATACCTGTAGAGAAGAGGATAAAAACTTGTAAGGAGACTGTCAAACTCTCATGTTTAACTCTTGCTGCACTTTTGCTCCGGTGTACTTTGCTCCCAGGTGTAGTGGGTCCCCTTGAAATTCACCCCCTTGAAATTCCCCCTATCTGTGGCTGAATTTAAACTGGTGAGGACCCATGCTGATGCTGAATGAGTATCTGTTTCCAATTACTAACTAATATATACATTGATTGCCCTGTGTGTAGCCAGGTGTGACTCCCTAAAAACAGCTGATAAGGAATTGAACAGACACAGAGACATGTAGGAGGGTTGTGGGGGAGGAAAGACTGTGAAGAGTCAGAATCAGGGTGATAGAGGTGATTAGCACATACCACAGAAAGTGAAAATGAAGCTTGAAGCCAGATTCAGGATTGGGGTGCAGATGGTACAGGGGTGATTAGCACATACCACAGAAAGTGAAAATGAAGCTTGAAGCCAGATTCAGGATTGGGGTGCAGATGGTACAGGGGTGATTAGCACATACCACAGAAAGTGAAAATGAAGCTTGAAGCCAGATTCAGGATTGGGGTGCAGATGGTACAGGGGTGATTAGCACATACCACAGAAAGTGAAAATGAAGCTTGAAGCCAGATTCAGGATTGGGGTGCAGATGGTACAGGGGTGATTAGCACATACCTGTAGAGAAGAGGATAAAAACTTGTAAGGAGACTGTCAAACTCTCATGTTTAACTCTTGCTGCACTTTTGCTCCGGTGTACTTTGCTCCCAGGTGTAGTGGGTCCCCTTGAAATTCACCCCCTTGAAATTCCCCCTATCTGTGGCTGAATTTAAACTGGTGAGGACCCATGCTGATGCTGAATGAGTATCTGTTTCCAATTACTAACTAATATATACATTGATTGCCCTGTGTGTAGCCAGGTGTGACTCCCTAAAAACAGCTGATAAGGAATTGAACAGACACAGAGACATGTAGGAGGGTTGTGGGGGAGGAAAGACTGTGAAGAGTCAGAATCAGGGTGATAGAGGTGATTAGCACATACCACAGAAAGTGAAAATGAAGCTTGAAGCCAGATTCAGGATTGGGGTGCAGATGGTACAGGGGTGATTAGCACATACCACAGAAAGTGAAAATGAAGCTTGAAGCCAGATTCAGGATTGGGGTGCAGATGGTACAGGGGTGATTAGCACATACCACAGAAAGTGAAAATGAAGCTTGAAGCCAGATTCAGGATTGGGGTGCAGATGGTACAGGGGTGATTAGCACATACCACAGAAAGTGAAAATGAAGCTTGAAGCCAGATTCAGGATTGGGGTGCAGATGGTACAGGGGTGATTAGCACATACCACAGAAAGTGAAAATGAAGCTTGAAGCCAGATTCAGGATTGGGGTGCAGATGGTACAGGGGTGATTAGCACATACCACAGAAAGTGAAAATGAAGCTTGAAGCCAGATTCAGGATTGGGGTGCAGATGGTACAGGGGTGATTAGCACATACCTGTAGAGAAGAGGATAAAAACTTGTAAGGAGACTGTCAAACTCTCATGTTTAACTCTTGCTGCACTTTTGCTCCGGTGTACTTTGCTCCCAGGTGTAGTGGGTCCCCTTGAAATTCACCCCCTTGAAATTCCCCCTATCTGTGGCTGAATTTAAACTGGTGAGGACCCATGCTGATGCTGAATGAGTATCTGTTTCCAATTACTAACTAATATATACATTGATTGCCCTGTGTGTAGCCAGGTGTGACTCCCTAAAAACAGCTGATAAGGAATTGAACAGACACAGAGACATGTAGGAGGGTTGTGGGGGAGGAAAGACTGTGAAGAGTCAGAATCAGGGTGATAGAGGTGATTAGCACATACCACAGAAAGTGAAAATGAAGCTTGAAGCCAGATTCAGGATTGGGGTGCAGATGGTACAGGGGTGATTAGCACATACCACAGAAAGTGAAAATGAAGCTTGAAGCCAGATTCAGGATTGGGGTGCAGATGGTACAGGGGTGATTAGCACATACCACAGAAAGTGAAAATGAAGCTTGAAGCCAGATTCAGGATTGGGGTGCAGATGGTACAGGGGTGATTAGCACATACCACAGAAAGTGAAAATGAAGCTTGAAGCCAGATTCAGGATTGGGGTGCAGATGGTACAGGGGTGATTAGCACATACCTGTAGAGAAGAGGATAAAAACTTGTAAGGAGACTGTCAAACTCTCATGTTTAACTCTTGCTGCACTTTTGCTCCGGTGTACTTTGCTCCCAGGTGTAGTGGGTCCCCTTGAAATTCACCCCCTTGAAATTCCCCCTATCTGTGGCTGAATTTAAACTGGTGAGGACCCATGCTGATGCTGAATGAGTATCTGTTTCCAATTACTAACTAATATATACATTGATTGCCCTGTGTGTAGCCAGGTGTGACTCCCTAAAAACAGCTGATAAGGAATTGAACAGACACAGAGACATGTAGGAGGGTTGTGGGGGAGGAAAGACTGTGAAGAGTCAGAATCAGGGTGATAGAGGTGATTAGCACATACCACAGAAAGTGAAAATGAAGCTTGAAGCCAGATTCAGGATTGGGGTGCAGATGGTACAGGGGTGATTAGCACATACCACAGAAAGTGAAAATGAAGCTTGAAGCCAGATTCAGGATTGGGGTGCAGATGGTACAGGGGTGATTAGCACATACCACAGAAAGTGAAAATGAAGCTTGAAGCCAGATTCAGGATTGGGGTGCAGATGGTACAGGGGTGATTAGCACATACCACAGAAAGTGAAAATGAAGCTTGAAGCCAGATTCAGGATTGGGGTGCAGATGGTACAGGGGTGATTAGCACATACCACAGAAAGTGAAAATGAAGCTTGAAGCCAGATTCAGGATTGGGGTGCAGATGGTACAGGGGTGATTAGCACATACCTGTAGAGAAGAGGATAAAAACTTGTAAGGAGACTGTCAAACTCTCATGTTTAACTCTTGCTGCACTTTTGCTCCGGTGTACTTTGCTCCCAGGTGTAGTGGGTCCCCTTGAAATTCACCCCCTTGAAATTCCCCCTATCTGTGGCTGAATTTAAACTGGTGAGGACCCATGCTGATGCTGAATGAGTATCTGTTTCCAATTACTAACTAATATATACATTGATTGCCCTGTGTGTAGCCAGGTGTGACTCCCTAAAAACAGCTGATAAGGAATTGAACAGACACAGAGACATGTAGGAGGGTTGTGGGGGAGGAAAGACTGTGAAGAGTCAGAATCAGGGTGATAGAGGTGATTAGCACATACCACAGAAAGTGAAAATGAAGCTTGAAGCCAGATTCAGGATTGGGGTGCAGATGGTACAGGGGTGATTAGCACATACCACAGAAAGTGAAAATGAAGCTTGAAGCCAGATTCAGGATTGGGGTGCAGATGGTACAGGGGTGATTAGCACATACCACAGAAAGTGAAAATGAAGCTTGAAGCCAGATTCAGGATTGGGGTGCAGATGGTACAGGGGTGATTAGCACATACCTGTAGAGAAGAGGATAAAAACTTGTAAGGAGACTGTCAAACTCTCATGTTTAACTCTTGCTGCACTTTTGCTCCGGTGTACTTTGCTCCCAGGTGTAGTGGGTCCCCTTGAAATTCACCCCCTTGAAATTCCCCCTATCTGTGGCTGAATTTAAACTGGTGAGGACCCATGCTGATGCTGAATGAGTATCTGTTTCCAATTACTAACTAATATATACATTGATTGCCCTGTGTGTAGCCAGGTGTGACTCCCTAAAAACAGCTGATAAGGAATTGAACAGACACAGAGACATGTAGGAGGGTTGTGGGGGAGGAAAGACTGTGAAGAGTCAGAATCAGGGTGATAGAGGTGATTAGCACATACCACAGAAAGTGAAAATGAAGCTTGAAGCCAGATTCAGGATTGGGGTGCAGATGGTACAGGGGTGATTAGCACATACCACAGAAAGTGAAAATGAAGCTTGAAGCCAGATTCAGGATTGGGGTGCAGATGGTACAGGGGTGATTAGCACATACCACAGAAAGTGAAAATGAAGCTTGAAGCCAGATTCAGGATTGGGGTGCAGATGGTACAGGGGTGATTAGCACATACCACAGAAAGTGAAAATGAAGCTTGAAGCCAGATTCAGGATTGGGGTGCAGATGGTACAGGGGTGATTAGCACATACCTGTAGAGAAGAGGATAAAAACTTGTAAGGAGACTGTCAAACTCTCATGTTTAACTCTTGCTGCACTTTTGCTCCGGTGTACTTTGCTCCCAGGTGTAGTGGGTCCCCTTGAAATTCACCCCCTTGAAATTCCCCCTATCTGTGGCTGAATTTAAACTGGTGAGGACCCATGCTGATGCTGAATGAGTATCTGTTTCCAATTACTAACTAATATATACATTGATTGCCCTGTGTGTAGCCAGGTGTGACTCCCTAAAAACAGCTGATAAGGAATTGAACAGACACAGAGACATGTAGGAGGGTTGTGGGGGAGGAAAGACTGTGAAGAGTCAGAATCAGGGTGATAGAGGTGATTAGCACATACCACAGAAAGTGAAAATGAAGCTTGAAGCCAGATTCAGGATTGGGGTGCAGATGGTACAGGGGTGATTAGCACATACCACAGAAAGTGAAAATGAAGCTTGAAGCCAGATTCAGGATTGGGGTGCAGATGGTACAGGGGTGATTAGCACATACCACAGAAAGTGAAAATGAAGCTTGAAGCCAGATTCAGGATTGGGGTGCAGATGGTACAGGGGTGATTAGCACATACCACAGAAAGTGAAAATGAAGCTTGAAGCCAGATTCAGGATTGGGGTGCAGATGGTACAGGGGTGATTAGCACATACCACAGAAAGTGAAAATGAAGCTTGAAGCCAGATTCAGGATTGGGGTGCAGATGGTACAGGGGTGATTAGCACATACCTGTAGAGAAGAGGATAAAAACTTGTAAGGAGACTGTCAAACTCTCATGTTTAACTCTTGCTGCACTTTTGCTCCGGTGTACTTTGCTCCCAGGTGTAGTGGGTCCCCTTGAAATTCACCCCCTTGAAATTCCCCCTATCTGTGGCTGAATTTAAACTGGTGAGGACCCATGCTGATGCTGAATGAGTATCTGTTTCCAATTACTAACTAATATATACATTGATTGCCCTGTGTGTAGCCAGGTGTGACTCCCTAAAAACAGCTGATAAGGAATTGAACAGACACAGAGACATGTAGGAGGGTTGTGGGGGAGGAAAGACTGTGAAGAGTCAGAATCAGGGTGATAGAGGTGATTAGCACATACCACAGAAAGTGAAAATGAAGCTTGAAGCCAGATTCAGGATTGGGGTGCAGATGGTACAGGGGTGATTAGCACATACCACAGAAAGTGAAAATGAAGCTTGAAGCCAGATTCAGGATTGGGGTGCAGATGGTACAGGGGTGATTAGCACATACCACAGAAAGTGAAAATGAAGCTTGAAGCCAGATTCAGGATTGGGGTGCAGATGGTACAGGGGTGATTAGCACATACCACAGAAAGTGAAAATGAAGCTTGAAGCCAGATTCAGGATTGGGGTGCAGATGGTACAGGGGTGATTAGCACATACCACAGAAAGTGAAAATGAAGCTTGAAGCCAGATTCAGGATTGGGGTGCAGATGGTACAGGGGTGATTAGCACATACCTGTAGAGAAGAGGATAAAAACTTGTAAGGAGACTGTCAAACTCTCATGTTTAACTCTTGCTGCACTTTTGCTCCGGTGTACTTTGCTCCCAGGTGTAGTGGGTCCCCTTGAAATTCACCCCCTTGAAATTCCCCCTATCTGTGGCTGAATTTAAACTGGTGAGGACCCATGCTGATGCTGAATGAGTATCTGTTTCCAATTACTAACTAATATATACATTGATTGCCCTGTGTGTAGCCAGGTGTGACTCCCTAAAAACAGCTGATAAGGAATTGAACAGACACAGAGACATGTAGGAGGGTTGTGGGGGAGGAAAGACTGTGAAGAGTCAGAATCAGGGTGATAGAGGTGATTAGCACATACCACAGAAAGTGAAAATGAAGCTTGAAGCCAGATTCAGGATTGGGGTGCAGATGGTACAGGGGTGATTAGCACATACCACAGAAAGTGAAAATGAAGCTTGAAGCCAGATTCAGGATTGGGGTGCAGATGGTACAGGGGTGATTAGCACATACCACAGAAAGTGAAAATGAAGCTTGAAGCCAGATTCAGGATTGGGGTGCAGATGGTACAGGGGTGATTAGCACATACCACAGAAAGTGAAAATGAAGCTTGAAGCCAGATTCAGGATTGGGGTGCAGATGGTACAGGGGTGATTAGCACATACCACAGAAAGTGAAAATGAAGCTTGAAGCCAGATTCAGGATTGGGGTGCAGATGGTACAGGGGTGATTAGCACATACCTGTAGAGAAGAGGATAAAAACTTGTAAGGAGACTGTCAAACTCTCATGTTTAACTCTTGCTGCACTTTTGCTCCGGTGTACTTTGCTCCCAGGTGTAGTGGGTCCCCTTGAAATTCACCCCCTTGAAATTCCCCCTATCTGTGGCTGAATTTAAACTGGTGAGGACCCATGCTGATGCTGAATGAGTATCTGTTTCCAATTACTAACTAATATATACATTGATTGCCCTGTGTGTAGCCAGGTGTGACTCCCTAAAAACAGCTGATAAGGAATTGAACAGACACAGAGACATGTAGGAGGGTTGTGGGGGAGGAAAGACTGTGAAGAGTCAGAATCAGGGTGATAGAGGTGATTAGCACATACCACAGAAAGTGAAAATGAAGCTTGAAGCCAGATTCAGGATTGGGGTGCAGATGGTACAGGGGTGATTAGCACATACCACAGAAAGTGAAAATGAAGCTTGAAGCCAGATTCAGGATTGGGGTGCAGATGGTACAGGGGTGATTAGCACATACCACAGAAAGTGAAAATGAAGCTTGAAGCCAGATTCAGGATTGGGGTGCAGATGGTACAGGGGTGATTAGCACATACCACAGAAAGTGAAAATGAAGCTTGAAGCCAGATTCAGGATTGGGGTGCAGATGGTACAGGGGTGATTAGCACATACCACAGAAAGTGAAAATGAAGCTTGAAGCCAGATTCAGGATTGGGGTGCAGATGGTACAGGGGTGATTAGCACATACCTGTAGAGAAGAGGATAAAAACTTGTAAGGAGACTGTCAAACTCTCATGTTTAACTCTTGCTGCACTTTTGCTCCGGTGTACTTTGCTCCCAGGTGTAGTGGGTCCCCTTGAAATTCACCCCCTTGAAATTCCCCCTATCTGTGGCTGAATTTAAACTGGTGAGGACCCATGCTGATGCTGAATGAGTATCTGTTTCCAATTACTAACTAATATATACATTGATTGCCCTGTGTGTAGCCAGGTGTGACTCCCTAAAAACAGCTGATAAGGAATTGAACAGACACAGAGACATGTAGGAGGGTTGTGGGGGAGGAAAGACTGTGAAGAGTCAGAATCAGGGTGATAGAGGTGATTAGCACATACCACAGAAAGTGAAAATGAAGCTTGAAGCCAGATTCAGGATTGGGGTGCAGATGGTACAGGGGTGATTAGCACATACCACAGAAAGTGAAAATGAAGCTTGAAGCCAGATTCAGGATTGGGGTGCAGATGGTACAGGGGTGATTAGCACATACCACAGAAAGTGAAAATGAAGCTTGAAGCCAGATTCAGGATTGGGGTGCAGATGGTACAGGGGTGATTAGCACATACCACAGAAAGTGAAAATGAAGCTTGAAGCCAGATTCAGGATTGGGGTGCAGATGGTACAGGGGTGATTAGCACATACCTGTAGAGAAGAGGATAAAAACTTGTAAGGAGACTGTCAAACTCTCATGTTTAACTCTTGCTGCACTTTTGCTCCGGTGTACTTTGCTCCCAGGTGTAGTGGGTCCCCTTGAAATTCACCCCCTTGAAATTCCCCCTATCTGTGGCTGAATTTAAACTGGTGAGGACCCATGCTGATGCTGAATGAGTATCTGTTTCCAATTACTAACTAATATATACATTGATTGCCCTGTGTGTAGCCAGGTGTGACTCCCTAAAAACAGCTGATAAGGAATTGAACAGACACAGAGACATGTAGGAGGGTTGTGGGGGAGGAAAGACTGTGAAGAGTCAGAATCAGGGTGATAGAGGTGATTAGCACATACCACAGAAAGTGAAAATGAAGCTTGAAGCCAGATTCAGGATTGGGGTGCAGATGGTACAGGGGTGATTAGCACATACCACAGAAAGTGAAAATGAAGCTTGAAGCCAGATTCAGGATTGGGGTGCAGATGGTACAGGGGTGATTAGCACATACCACAGAAAGTGAAAATGAAGCTTGAAGCCAGATTCAGGATTGGGGTGCAGATGGTACAGGGGTGATTAGCACATACCACAGAAAGTGAAAATGAAGCTTGAAGCCAGATTCAGGATTGGGGTGCAGATGGTACAGGGGTGATTAGCACATACCACAGAAAGTGAAAATGAAGCTTGAAGCCAGATTCAGGATTGGGGTGCAGATGGTACAGGGGTGATTAGCACATACCACAGAAAGTGAAAATGAAGCTTGAAGCCAGATTCAGGATTGGGGTGCAGATGGTACAGGGGTGATTAGCACATACCACAGAAAGTGAAAATGAAGCTTGAAGCCAGATTCAGGATTGGGGTGCAGATGGTACAGGGGTGATTAGCACATACCACAGAAAGTGAAAATGAAGCTTGAAGCCAGATTCAGGATTGGGGTGCAGATGGTACAGGGGTGATTAGCACATACCACAGAAAGTGAAAATGAAGCTTGAAGCCAGATTCAGGATTGGGGTGCAGATGGTACAGGGGTGATTAGCACATACCACAGAAAGTGAAAATGAAGCTTGAAGCCAGATTCAGGATTGGGGTGCAGATGGTACAGGGGTGATTAGCACATACCACAGAAAGTGAAAATGAAGCTTGAAGCCAGATTCAGGATTGGGGTGCAGATGGTACAGGGGTGATTAGCACATACCACAGAAAGTGAAAATGAAGCTTGAAGCCAGATTCAGGATTGGGGTGCAGATGGTACAGGGGTGATTAGCACATACCACAGAAAGTGAAAATGAAGCTTGAAGCCAGATTCAGGATTGGGGTGCAGATGGTACAGGGGTGATTAGCACATACCACAGAAAGTGAAAATGAAGCTTGAAGCCAGATTCAGGATTGGGGTGCAGATGGTACAGGGGTGATTAGCACATACCACAGAAAGTGAAAATGAAGCTTGAAGCCAGATTCAGGATTGGGGTGCAGATGGTACAGGGGTGATTAGCACATACCACAGAAAGTGAAAATGAAGCTTGAAGCCAGATTCAGGATTGGGGTGCAGATGGTACAGGGGTGATTAGCACATACCACAGAAAGTGAAAATGAAGCTTGAAGCCAGATTCAGGATTGGGGTGCAGATGGTACAGGGGTGATTAGCACATACCACAGAAAGTGAAAATGAAGCTTGAAGCCAGATTCAGGATTGGGGTGCAGATGGTACAGGGGTGATTAGCACATACCACAGAAAGTGAAAATGAAGCTTGAAGCCAGATTCAGGATTGGGGTGCAGATGGTACAGGGGTGATTAGCACATACCACAGAAAGTGAAAATGAAGCTTGAAGCCAGATTCAGGATTGGGGTGCAGATGGTACAGGGGTGATTAGCACATACCACAGAAAGTGAAAATGAAGCTTGAAGCCAGATTCAGGATTGGGGTGCAGATGGTACAGGGGTGATTAGCACATACCACAGAAAGTGAAAATGAAGCTTGAAGCCAGATTCAGGATTGGGGTGCAGATGGTACAGGGGTGATTAGCACATACCACAGAAAGTGAAAATGAAGCTTGAAGCCAGATTCAGGATTGGGGTGCAGATGGTACAGGGGTGATTAGCACATACCACAGAAAGTGAAAATGAAGCTTGAAGCCAGATTCAGGATTGGGGTGCAGATGGTACAGGGGTGATTAGCACATACCACAGAAAGTGAAAATGAAGCTTGAAGCCAGATTCAGGATTGGGGTGCAGATGGTACAGGGGTGATTAGCACATACCACAGAAAGTGAAAATGAAGCTTGAAGCCAGATTCAGGATTGGGGTGCAGATGGTACAGGGGTGATTAGCACATACCACAGAAAGTGAAAATGAAGCTTGAAGCCAGATTCAGGATTGGGGTGCAGATGGTACAGGGGTGATTAGCACATACCACAGAAAGTGAAAATGAAGCTTGAAGCCAGATTCAGGATTGGGGTGCAGATGGTACAGGGGTGATTAGCACATACCACAGAAAGTGAAAATGAAGCTTGAAGCCAGATTCAGGATTGGGGTGCAGATGGTACAGGGGTGATTAGCACATACCACAGAAAGTGAAAATGAAGCTTGAAGCCAGATTCAGGATTGGGGTGCAGATGGTACAGGGGTGATTAGCACATACCACAGAAAGTGAAAATGAAGCTTGAAGCCAGATTCAGGATTGGGGTGCAGATGGTACAGGGGTGATTAGCACATACCACAGAAAGTGAAAATGAAGCTTGAAGCCAGATTCAGGATTGGGGTGCAGATGGTACAGGGGTGATTAGCACATACCACAGAAAGTGAAAATGAAGCTTGAAGCCAGATTCAGGATTGGGGTGCAGATGGTACAGGGGTGATTAGCACATACCACAGAAAGTGAAAATGAAGCTTGAAGCCAGATTCAGGATTGGGGTGCAGATGGTACAGGGGTGATTAGCACATACCACAGAAAGTGAAAATGAAGCTTGAAGCCAGATTCAGGATTGGGGTGCAGATGGTACAGGGGTGATTAGCACATACCACAGAAAGTGAAAATGAAGCTTGAAGCCAGATTCAGGATTGGGGTGCAGATGGTACAGGGGTGATTAGCACATACCACAGAAAGTGAAAATGAAGCTTGAAGCCAGATTCAGGATTGGGGTGCAGATGGTACAGGGGTGATTAGCACATACCACAGAAAGTGAAAATGAAGCTTGAAGCCAGATTCAGGATTGGGGTGCAGATGGTACAGGGGTGATTAGCACATACCACAGAAAGTGAAAATGAAGCTTGAAGCCAGATTCAGGATTGGGGTGCAGATGGTACAGGGGTGATTAGCACATACCACAGAAAGTGAAAATGAAGCTTGAAGCCAGATTCAGGATTGGGGTGCAGATGGTACAGGGGTGATTAGCACATACCTGTAGAGAAGAGGATAAAAACTTGTAAGGAGACTGTCAAACTCTCATGTTTAACTCTTGCTGCACTTTTGCTCCGGTGTACTTTGCTCCCAGGTGTAGTGGGTCCCCTTGAAATTCACCCCCTTGAAATTCCCCCTATCTGTGGCTGAATTTAAACTGGTGAGGACCCATGCTGATGCTGAAATGCACTGGAACAGTCTTTCTAAACTGGAATCTGCCTGACTCCAATTTACTAAGTGCTTTTCTGGAGCTCAATCACATCACACTCCCCTACATGGCCAATGGGGATGAGGATGCCACTGGCAGCTGCAGTTCTGGTAGAAGGTGGGAAAAGAAGCGGTAACCTGTAAAATTGAAACTGTAAGTTTATAATGCTATTTCCAGAGGTGGGAATACAGGTAGTTAACTAGAAAAATACTTGATTTGAACATGTTTTTTTATTTCTTCATGGCAGTTTCCCTTAAATAAGTTCTAGTTCTAGGCTTTTACCAGTCTCAATATTAATTCAGATGTATCCACATCACTGTACATTTTTTCCTTCATTAAGGGTAGCTAACATTAAATTAAATGAAAAACTAAAATAAAAAAGCAAAACTTTTAAAGCTCAGTTTTCACTAGTTAGTAACTACTAGTCCTACCTCTGGGAGTGGAAGAATGTACAACTTTCAGTATTTAGCATCCCACCTCTAACACAAACTGAGATTCTCCTCCCCAGATCTAGAACTCTGAACACCAGAAAGGCACTTAATGATTATTATTGACTGTAATCACATGACACTCCCATGACACACACAGCCAGTGGGGATGGAGATGCCACTGGCAGATGCAGTTCTTGTAGAATGTGGGAAAAGAAGCTGAGGGTGGACCTGTAAAACTGAAGCTGTAAGTTTATAATGCTATTTCCAGAGGTGGGAATACAGATGGTTAACTACAAAAATACTCAGTTTGAACATGTTTTTTTATTTTTTTTTCATAGTAGTTCCCTTAACTAAATGTGTATTGTAATTGTACAGGAAATCACCATGGTAACAAATCACTTGATCAGCTTTAACATAAAGCAGCTTCCATTGAATTCCATTGTTAGTTTTCATGGCTGATACTAGCATGCATGCTAATAGCTAATTGCATGATTGTGCCCTGGACTCCTAAGGGACCTAGATGGCTAGGCTCTATAATTAGCAAACATGGGGATTTTCACTAGAGAATAAGTACATATACAGTATGTTTTGTTATATCTTTAGATCCTTTAATCTTATCTCAATGTTTTTAACTCTTTGGCTGTTAAATATGTCTCCAAAGCATTGCTTAGCAAAGCACAGAGATACTGTTAGAAGTTACTGGTTAAAAAAGTATACAAAATGAATTCTAAGCACATGAGATATCAAAAACAAGGAGTGACTAGAGAAAAATCACTGTTCTCTCTTCATCTTTGCTTCAGCAATTATATTTTCCAAATTAATTTCTAATATCAGTCTTAGGATTGGATAAAAGGCGCCAATCATCCAAAATCTTGGACACTAGAGATGTCTCAAATGCATTGTGAAGATATGCACTAGTGATATATCTGGCATTGTAAGAGTTAAACATATAACTGTCCACATACCTTGTTTCTACCATTAGAATACATGGAAGAGTGACATCTCAGAAAGATCCGTGCTTTTTAACCCCTTGAGTGCCAGAAGGGTATGCAATGCATTGCAGAGCAATGCTTTGTGTACCTCTCTGGCACTCAAAGGGTTAAATAATAGACAGAGCAGGGATTGACACATTAACCTCTTGGATGCTAGAAAGGTCTCCAACGCATTGTGAAGCACTGTGTTGAAGACCTCATTAGCAATTACTGTAATATACTTGTTGTGCTCAGGTGGCTTTTGCTTGAACTGGGCATAAATATATGTATATAAATGAATGGTTGCTCTGGCATAGAAGGGGATGAACATCAGTAATACGTGTGGCAGATGGTTTGCTTACAATGACTCATAGCATCTGCTGGATGATCTTGAATGTCTCCACTTGCTCCCCTGGGACTGACCTCACCGTCCATTTACCATCCAGGGTCACACTACATCTGGAATTACACTTCTACTCTATAATAGATCAACATGATATTCAGACGTCACCTTTTAGCCATTGTTTGATTATGATTAAAATTGCAAAGGTTATTGGCAAATTGGCCATTTTAGCTGTTATAAACCAAGTGCCTTCATGGAAAAAGGAAATATGGATTGGCCTGCACGACTTGATTGTTTTGTATACATGCTTCAATACATCCAGTGTGTAATATGGGCCCCCACACACAATGCTTCCACTATTTGTGCCCTGGATATATACAGTTGGTGATGCAGGGTCTCTGGTTTGAGTAACTGTCAGGACTCAAATTTCATTTCTAGAGATCCTTGGCAAAGCATTCTATATTCACTTGGCTCCTCCCCCATGACCCCACCACCAGCTCTATCCAATGCAGCATGGTACCGAAAATACCTTAAGCTTATAAGATGCAAGCACAAAACAACTTTTAACCTCAAGGATGATAGAGAGGACTCCAACACATTTCTTCACACACACAATGCACTGAATGTTTTTTAGTATCCAAGAAGTCAAATAAAGCTCAGAAGTCAATCAATGCCCAGTAAAAGGAAATATAAACTGGTAAATTAGTAGATAAACTATTAACCCTTTAATGACCATAAGGGTATAAACATTAAAACAAACCACCAACATACACCAGAAGTGTGTAGGGGGATTTGGACTGAGCTGGCCACATTTATATCTCAGAATGTGGGTGTGGCCAGCACTGCTTAGGTTCCCCTCAGAACTTGTCTGTGTAGGCATTTGCCTCTCTCCTAATGGAAAATCTGTCCCTAGTCACAGTTGCAATTGGGAAGAAATCCCGTATTCCTGTTGTTCTGAGGGGTTTCAAAAAATAGTAACAATAACCTTGTAACCATCTCTACAGATTTACTCTTCCCATCAGTACCTCTTTATGATGGAGATCTTACTCTATTTCTTTCTGTCTCTGTCCAGAGGAGAAGGATCCAACTTCTGGCAGCATATATTCCCAACCAAGAGAACTCACAGGGTTAATAATCTTATGCTTAGTTTCTTTATACCCAATATATAAAGAGAACTAACACCTCCTAGTAATATCCTCCACTCACCTAATTATGGTCAGAATATCTTAATGACTCATTTGAATTTTTCCTTTGCTCCTTTGTGCAAGAGATCAGTCCTGGATGTCTTGTCAATGGAGGCAGACATGGCAGTTTCTAAGAGGATCACAGAACCTTAAACTGCTCACTGCACATGGTAATCGTAACCCTTTAAGGACCAGAAATATGTAAAATGCATTGATTCACAATGTGTTGCACACCCCCTCTTTTCCTTCAAAGGTTAAGCAGGGTCATGCACTCTAACTGCAACTGTCATGCCCACCTCCATGGATGTGGCTTCAAGGACTCCTAGAAAATGTTACAGTATCCCTTGAACAAAGCACAAATACAAAATTCATATTGGCCATTGGGATTATCTTGTCATAGTAAAGGTAGTGGTGGGTTGTTGTTAGGAGAAGTTGGTTCTTCTTTAAGGCTCTCTTTATTTCTAGGAAGATTTTTTTCCTTTTAGCATCATTTTCCAGGACTAAAGAGACAACATTAGATTGTATCAGAAAAAGATGTATTGTGACAGCTTGACTGGCTACTATTTATAATTTCTGTCATTTATAGGCTACTAGTATGCATCTCTGTTCTGTTTGTGCTGAAGACAATGTACAGTCCTCACTATTTGAACATTCAGTGTTTATTCATTATCTGACAATGAACATTTATGGCCAGGACAGGTGTCCAATTCTGGTCTGACGGCCTCAAACAGTGCAGCTTTTCAGTTTACCACTAATGCATATGTATGAGTCCAGTTTGCATACAATAAGTTCAGGCTGCATGCTGATTAGAAGCCTGTTTATTCGCCCTGCTCGGAAAAACAGTCGGGTTTCTTTTAGCAAGATATACGGGTGGTCAAATAAAAAGAGTTAGGCAGTTAAACTTGAGTATAGTCCTCTATTTTCAGAAACATCAGTTTCTAAAGAATAATTTATCTGAATTTTCACTGGTTTGAATACAAATTTAAACTAGAGGTGAAAATATAAATTAGGTTCTAAGCTCTACAGACCAGAGATCCATTATGAGTAATCCGTATTTGATTTTCTCAGGAAGTAATGATTTGCTAACCCTTCTAGTACATAAATGGTTAATGTAATTACTATTTTAATATATAGTGTGTGTGTGTGTGAGCTTGTCTGTGTGTCAAGATTTAACTCTTAAAGGGATAGTAATGTTTCATAATAAAAATAGCTCCAGTTAATCTTCATAGTATTTGGGTCATGGAGAGTGTTATTTCAATACTGTTAGAGTTGTAGTTCAAGAGTAATTGAATAATAAAGTATCCCCCTCCCAACCCTTTTACTGATGTAACACTGCTCAGCAGGGTGGTGTCCAAGTGAATTCCAGAGCGGGACAATATTCAATTAGCATAAGGGAAAAAACCTAAAAAAACTGCCAATGGGGGCAGGGCTTTCATTGTTCTCACAGTAAGAAGACTGTCCCTTGCTGTGAGCTGTCTGGTCTGTGGACCAGATTCCACATCAGAGGGGAGGTGGCTTACACTAGGGAAAAGGGGCGGGAGGGGGAAACTTTATCATTCAATTACTCTTGAACTACAACTCTGACAGTATTGAAATAACACTCTTCATGGTCCAAATACTATGAAGGTTAATTGTAGCTGCTGTTTTTGTGAAACATTACTATCTCTTTGAGTACTCATAGGCACTACTTCATTGGTGCTCCTGTCTCAGGGGTGGGACACCTCAGGCCCTCCAGGTGTTGAATACTACATTTCCCATCATCCCCCCATTGACCATTGTGATGTATACACTGATCACTTGGTATGTATTCAATTTGTGCCTAGATTTCCAATCTTAGACAGTTCCTTTCACACATCGGGATCACATGAATCAAAGTGAACTTCACAAAAAAGGCTCTAACATTGAAAAAATCAAGAATGACCCACATGATGCCAGTTGCTTCTTAATAAATATCTGATAAATGTGGAGCAGTTCTGAAACAAACCAACTACACCATAGGAAACAAGTAATATATTTCTTTTGCTTTTAACCATTTGAATGCAAGTGACTTATCCATGTATTGTTTTACAATGCAGTGAAGGCCTCTCAAATATTCAGGGAGTTAAAACTTCCATTTTAATAAATACGAATGTAGGGGATTTGTATTTCCTATAAGGAAAAAATGTTTCCCAGGTTCTATCAATATAAATGAGAGTGTTTAACTCCTTGAATGCTAAAGGTGTCTCCAAAAGTATTGAGAAGAAATATTTTGGTGACCTCTTTAGCAGGCAAGGGACTAACCTATATAGTTTTGTTTCCTACTATGTAGCATATTTGGCCAAAAATGTTTCCGCTAGTTTGTTATGAAAGTGGCCTTATGGGCATATATATGCATAAAGCAGCGGTTATGAAACATATCCTCAGGGGCCAATAAACAGCCATGTCTTTTGGATTTATTTATTTAGCCGACTACACTGATATTTCTCTGAAACTATCCTGCAGTGCATTTACAATACAAAGTTCTACATTTATACAGATAGAAACAAGAAAAATAATATATATTAGCATCTACACAGTATATTTTTGCATGTAAGATTCTCCAGCTTGAGCCTAGGAGAGTTAATTAAATTGCTGAATCTCTGATTAACTCACCTGTACTTAGATAAATCTTAATGGCATTGTCTGTTAGTGGTCCCAAGGGATAGGTTGAGAACCATATGGCCTATAGGGCACAATGAATTAATATTCTAGAGAAATCATTGCTGATCAGAAAGTCATAAATTCTGCAAATACACAATATGTATGAACCCCCACACTGCAGAATATAAAATTTTTTGCATTTAAAAATGCACTAAATAGCACGTTATACAAAATTTGCTGATACGCCTTCAAGCACAATGGTTATAGCACATATTGAATGAATGTATAAATTTTCCAGTGCAGTCTCACTGGCGCCTCTAATGCCAGTGGCTGTGTTTCAGGGTAGGCACTACAGAATATGATCACTGTTTTGCATAAAGGCAGACAACCTCTGCAACTGTAAGAGCTTTAATTACAGTAAACCCTGTACTCCCACCCTATAGCATGCAGGGAAATAGCATATACTCACTCCATTTCCTCTATTTCTTGTTGAATACATTATGATAAAAAGGCACAGAGAAAAGAAACTCCACAAAAAAAACAAAGACTGTCCCATGGTAGTCCCCATGGTGAAAGCGGTGTTACAAGGGGTTAATTTGACATTTGTAGCTTAGTAAATTGACCTTATGCAGCATAGGGTCAAAAACCCAATTCTAGCATCAGAATTTGTGTATAACCATCATTGTACACTAACCCCATTGTTATTAATATATAAAGTGTTACAGAGATATCATCATCAGCATGATGTGATGGGGCAACTGTATGCATTTGGAAAAAGACCAAAACACCCAAACTGAAATATTATTTATTAATGAAATTTGCTCATGAGAGTTCTTAATTTAATGCAGGAGTAGTAAATATTTGTATCTTCTGTTGCTGGTTGGTTGATGGTGATGGCAGTTGTAGTCTCCGATAGTTGGAGGTACAAAAACTAACTACGCCTTTCTAGACCTAAATAGAGGTAATTTTGAAAAAAAAAATAATATTAGACTTAAATATTTACCTAAAACTCCTATTGCAATTTTTATGATAAACTAAACCATACCTATGTAAGAAATTCTATCTAGCCCCTCTTACCAAGGGTACAATTGTTCTTTGGGGGTGGTTTGTAACTTAAGAAACACACAGATAAAGGATAATAATAAAAGATGATTGTGTTATGTACAGAATCAAAATACTGTTACAGTTTGGATGGTATATACAGGAATTGAACAATATTGTAGATTACAGGTGAGCATAAAATTGATATGTTAGAGGACCAAGGTACAACCAAACCACTTTACTAAATTAGATGACCACAGAACAGTAGGAAACAACAATAATACTGTTATGATGAATGCAGTGGAAGTAGTGGGGAAGGATTGTACAATACTACAGACAAGAGGAATGGTAATGTTAATCAAACTACAGAGTAGGGTTGGGTTAGGTGAGAATAACACTATAGGACAATTAGCAGTAAACCATGGAAAATTAATAGGTTAATATGACAAAATATAGCAATATAGAATAATAAATACTGTTAGTATCGCTGTACTGCAATCGTGGAAAGTAGAACTGTTAATGATATTACAGCGCAGTATGGGAAAGAGAGGTACCCTGTTAGTTTGCCCAATTAATAGTAACAACAAAGAAATGATTAATAGTAATACAAAGCACCATTAGGTTAGTATAATCACACTTCTGTAGAAACAATAGAAATGAGCTAAACAAACCACAAACATCAATCCTAGTACCACAAAAGAGCAATACTATTAGGGTGATACAGCTTGGTAAGGAATACTGAGTCTAAGGTATATTTACCAACACCGGTAAGGCTCTGCAGAAATATGGAGTCCTCTCAGCTCTGGCCTCTTTCTGGAAGATCCTCCTGGAAGTCTTTCTCCAGAAACTGCTAGGTTTTAGTGAAATTTCCCCCTCTTTTTATACAGTTTCTAAGAAGGTTTTTTTTCTCTCTACCTCAAAGAGGCTCCTTTTATAACCATGAATCAATACAGAAAAAGATTGACAGCTGACACATGTTCTTGCTATTAGTCTTCCTGTCCTGTGCATATAGAAGTAGGGAGGTCTCCAGGTGCTGTCATCCTAAAGCAAAGCCTTTATGGTGGCAAACAGAAGTTGCTTTGGACACCTGTCCCTTGCTTATTTATCTTTTCTTGGTCAACTCTGTCTAGGTGACAACCAGAAGTTGCTTTGAGCATCTGTCACCTGTTTGTGTCTATTTTGCTCCATTCTGAACTGTCATATGGTGATGAACCAGTTACTTTGGGATCAGTCATTTTATTTCTCATGGTTACAGTTTCCAGTGTGTCTTTTATGGCCATGCTGTAGACTCCTGGGGGTAGATTTTGCACGTCAACTGAACAACTGAACAAACGGTTTTCTGGCTTTTCCCACACTCCTGATTCTATGTCCATATGAGAAATGACAAACACCAATATTTCTATATTTTGCCATTGTGAATGAGAGCATACCTATCTGTATACCTATTTAACAGTTTATGAGTCCTTCATATATACATATATAAGTCCTTAGATATGTATTCCTTATATATAGTTTATGTCTTAGATAGGTATTTCTTACACCTACAATAAGATATTAGAGTTATGTTTATTGAAAACATTAACAACAAAATTAAATGCACTGTTCCCATTAATTTTATGATCAATAATCAGGGACTAAAAAAAATTGAATATTAATATTTACTTGGGTTTGAAATACTGCAGTACTTTAGTGCAATCGGATTTGAGATGTGTTTGTTTGGCTTTCTGAATATGTATCTTCCATTTTTTATTATGATAACAAGATGATAAAATAAAACGAACAAAGGTGCACTGACAGTATAGCATATACAATTATTTTTCTAACATCCCCACTAAACACCAAGTCAGATACAATAAATTCAACCACCAATAGTGGACAGCAGTGTATGAGAAGAATTAAAAATGTCCCCAGTCAGTTATCCCAGGTGATTTCACTGTTCCCCAGTAAAAAGACAACCACAAAGGAACCATTCAAGAGCAAACACAAAGGACAAATGGGGGAGCTGTAACAATCCAAAATGACAAATATTAGGTAAACTGGAGTTACTCACATTTTCTTCATTGCTATCTTTGGATTCAAAGCTGACATATTCTGTTGCATGGGAATCAAAAAACAATCCTGTGCTAATACATGCAGATTACTCAGAAATTATAAAATCTGTGTAAAGTACACGGGCCATGGGTCGGGTGATGTTAACCCTTTGAGTGCCAGAAGGGTATACAAAACATTGCTTTGCAATGCGTTTCGTACCCCACTGGCACTCAAAGGTTTAAAAGGCCGGTCCTGCTCTGCGTCCTGCCGCCGACGCAGTCATGCACTGTAGAGACTGTCTGAAAGCACAGAATGCTCCCAGCACAGAACTCCCAGCATTCTGTGCGTTCGGGCAGTCTCTACTGCACATGAAGGCTTTAGAATTCCCCACCAGAAACTAAGAAGGGGAATCATGTCTGGCCTGAGGAGACTACGTGAGCCCCTTTTATTATTGGCTGTGATAAAGTTGGGAGGAGTAAATGGGTGGGACAATATAAATAGACTTGAATTGTACCGGGGCTTCCTCTTGGGATCCGTGTTGGAATCAGCAGCATGGCATCATCCACAGCCGTTCTGGGCAGGATTTGCTGGCTATTGGACTACAGTGGTGGTGCCGGGTTGGAGGAGAGCTCTTGCGGGGGCGGACAGGCTAGCTGATTCTCCCTGGCCTGATCGG
Source organism: Rhinophrynus dorsalis (assembly GCA_037306005.1). Taxonomy (NCBI): domain Eukaryota; kingdom Metazoa; phylum Chordata; class Amphibia; order Anura; family Rhinophrynidae; genus Rhinophrynus; species Rhinophrynus dorsalis. Next base: position 272,366,574 of record CM074724.1, read on the forward strand.
AGCATACACTTATGGCCTCCCAGCTGTATCTGTCCCTGTCTACCCAGTGTTGGAGGCAGTGCCTGAGCCCGAGGTGGTGCCTGGACCAAGGCGGTGTCCTGATGGGCCTGTGTGGGATGCCTGGGTGTTGTTTCCAGAGACTGCTTCTTCTTCCACAGTGATTTGTGCCGTGCGGAGGCTCCGGGGGATGTGCCAGGTCTGTGCCTGATCCAGATTCTGTTCCTGTTGCCCAGCGGTCCCCGGAGCGGGAGAGGAGTCCGTTCCCTCGTTTGTGTCCTCCAGTCGTCAGGTGGATGGTTTGTCCTGTGCTTGGCCCTTGTCCTGTCTCCCCATGCCTTCCTCTATTCTTCTTCCTTTGACTTTTTACTGAGTGGCTTTTTCTTGAGTCTGTTTTTCCCGTTCTGAGTTTTTCTGGTTTTGGCTCACTTGCCTTCTGCTCCTTCTGTTCCTCCCTTTCTGTTTCCCCGTCTGGCCCTGGCTCTTGTTTTCTTACAGGTCGGTGTTGTGATGTTCTACCCGCATATGTGCGCATTCAGAGGGCCTGGAGCTGCCGCGGTGCTGTTCTGGAAAGAAACAAAAAAAAAAATGTGTTTATGGGTTATATGTGTCTTCTATATATGTGGGTAGGTATGTGTATGTAGGTGTATATTTGTAACTGGGTATGTGTAATGTATTAACTAAATATGTTGATATCACTCACTCTTAATATACAACATTTCTACTGATGCCTACCACACAAAAAAATAATAAAAAAATAAAAAATAAAAAGGGCAACCACAGTCAATGCAGACGATTTCTGTGGATCAATCATGTGTTTTTTATTATGTTGGTCAGGGTCATGCCACTGTTAGCCTGGGGGTTGGTTCCCCCCCTTTTTTTCTGTGGGGGTATTTGTTGAGTTTTGGGGGTCAGTTTCTGCTGGCGGCTTGTTCATCTTTTAATTGCTGGCGGGTTGGGCCGTTACTTGTTGGTGGGCTTCTACATATCACGGTGTCCTGCTCTTTAATTTCTTGACCAGATTGCTAGTATGGGGGAGACATATATCTGCTACACTGCCAGGGCTAGAGTATTCACCTTCTGTATGTTCATACTACATATCTGGGATGGGTCTCACTTTCTTATTGGTTCCATTTCTGTTTAGTGGGCTGGTTTCTATCTTGGTGGTGGGGGTTGCGGCCGCCAGTTGGTCGGCACGCCTTTGATGGGTCTTACCTAGTGATGAGCGAGCACCCCAATGCTCGGATGTTCGGGTGCTCTGACCGAGCACCCCCTGAGGCTCGAGTGCTCGGCCGAGCACCCGAGCCCCATTGAAGTCAATGGGAGGACTCGAGCATTACACCAGGCACCCCCTGCTCTGATGAGGGGAGGGTGCCTGGTCCATAGGAAAAGGGCAGAAAAAGATGGAAACACTACAGAAATGGTTCAGGGACAGCATAGGGAGGATGTCTGGATGCACCTTGGACTCCAACATCGCTGCTGGGAACGATCTTTCGCCCGTAGTACGCCATTTTTACAGACTGACCGTAAAACACACAAAAAGGAAAATAAAAACGACTTTAGGCGAAAAATTGTTACCAAACAGTATTTGCTGTATATTTACTTGTATATCATCTGCAAATTCTCCCAAAAATTTCATCGATTTTCTGAAGTGAGGCCATGATTAAGAGGGAAACGTGCGCAGAGGCAAATTATCCCAAAAATTTCCTTGATTTTCAGAACTGAGGCCATGATTAAGAGGGAAACGTGCGCAGAGGCAAATTCTCCCAAAAATTTCCTTGATTTTCAGAACTGAGGCCATGATTAAGAGGGAAACGTGCGCTGAGCTGACCATCTAAAACATTATGGGTGAGGGTCTGCTGCAGAGCTGACCATCCTAAACATTATATGCGAAGGCCCGCTAGTGAGCTGACGCTATAAAACATTATATGAGAGGGCCCGCTAGAGAGCTGACCCAATAAAACATTATATGAGAAGGCCCGCTGGTGAGCTGACCTATATAAAAATTGTCAAACAGGGCCCGCTGGTGAGCTGGCCCTATATAAAAATTATATCACAGGGCCCGCTGGTGAGCTGGCCCTATATAAAAATTATATCCCAGGGCACGCTGGTGAGCTGGCCCTATATAAAAATTATATCCCAGGGCATATGGAAGAGGAGGAGGAGGATGAGAACATTAAGAGTCAACCATATACCCGTTTTTGGGGTGGAAGGGGTGAATGGGAATACAGAGTATTCCCATCATTGTAAATAACATATATAAAGTGAGTTTATGTTCCCCCGGGGCTTTCCTCCAGTGGAGTGGAGAAGTCAGGGGAAATCCAGGCCTTGTTCATTTTTATAAGTGTCAACCTATCAGCATTGTCGGTGGAAAGGCGGATACGCTTATCTGTTATGATGCCACCAGCAGCACTAAATACCCGCTCAGACAGAACGCTGGCGGCAGGGCAGGCCAGCACCTCCAAGGCGTAGAGTGCCAGTTCATACCACGTGTCCAGCTTGGACACCCAGTAGTTGTAAGGCACAGAGGGATCATTGAGGACGCTGACACGGTCTGCTACGTACTCCTTCACCATCTTCCAAAACTTTTCCCTCCTTGTGACACTAGGCTGCGCATCAGGGTGAGGGTGCTGGCGGGGTGTCATGAAGGTGTCCCACGCCTTGGAGAGTGTTGCCCTGCCTTTGTCGGAACTGCTGTGTGCTCCCCTTTTCTCCCCTTCTCGGTTGGCCAAGGTAGCACGTACTCTGCCGCCAGCGTTGTCAGATGGAAAATTTTGGAGCAATTTTTCAACAAGAACCTTCTGGTATTGCACCATTTTGCTTGTCCTCTCCACCGGAGGAATGAGAGATGAGAAATTCTCTTTGTAGCGGGGGTCCAGAAGGGTGAACACCCAGTAATCCGTGTTGTCTAAAATGCGTACAACGCGTGGGTCACGGGAAAGGCAGCCTAACATAAAGTCAGCCATGTGTGCCAGAGTACCAACAGTCAAGATTTCGCTGTCCTCACCAGGAGGCTGACTCTCAATATCCTCATCCTCTTCCTCCTCTTCTGCCCACCCACGCTGAAGAGATGGAACTAAAGTTCCATGGCTACCCTCTGTAGCGGAGGCAACCGTGTCTTCCTCCTCCTCCTCCTCCTCCTCCTCCTCCTCCGCCTCCTCCAATTGTCGCTGAGAAGACGAAGTGAGGGTGCTCTGGCTATCACCTTGTGTAAGCTCTTCCTCCCCCATTTCCACCTCTTCCACATGCAAAGCGTCGGTTTTAATTGTGAGCAGCGAGCGTTTCAGTAGACACAGAAGTGGGATGGTTACACTGATAATAGCGTTATCGCCGCTCACCATCTGTGTCGATTCCTCAAAATTGCGTAAAACCTCGCAGAGGTCTGACATCCATTCCCACTCCTCACTTCTGATTACAGGAAGTTGAACGGAGAGGCGACGACCGTGTAACAGCTGGTACTCCACTACTGCCCTCTGCTGCTCACAAAGCCGGGCCAACATGTGGAAGGTGGAGTTCCAGCGCGTGCTCACGTCACACAGCAGCCGGTGAGCTGGCAATTGTAAGCGCTGCTGCAGCTTCAACAGGCCGGCCGAAGCTGTAGATGACTTACGGAAATGTGCACACACGCGGCGCACCTTGGTCAAGAGATCATGCACATTGGGGTAGGTTTTTAGAAATCGCTGCACCACTAAATTAAATACATGCGCTAGGCATGGTACGTGTGTGAGCTTGCCGAGCTCCAAAGCCGCCACCAAGTTACGCCCATTATCACACACAACCATGCCTGCTTGCAGGTTGAGTGGCGAGAGCCACTGCTCGGTCTGGTGACTAATCCCCTGCAACAGCTCTGAGGCCGTGTGCTGTTTGTCCCCAAGGCAGATCAGCTTCAGCACGGCCTGTTGACGCTTCCCCACTGCAGTGCTACACTGCTTCCAGCTACTGGCTGATGGGGGAGTGGCGGTGTGTGTAGAGAATTCGGAGGTGGAAACGGAGGAGGAGGAGCCAATAACGTAGGTGCTGGTGGAAACCCTGATGGAGGTAGGGCCCGCAATCCTCGGCGTGGGTAGCACCCGTGCCATCCCAGGGTCCGAGTCGCTCCCAGCCTCCACGACATTCACCCAGTGTGCCGTCAGGGAAATGTAGCGTCCCTGGCCACAAGCACTTGTCCATGTGTCAGTCGTTAAGTGGACCTTCCCAGTAACTGCGTTGGTCAGGGCACGGGTGATGTTACGGGACACATGGTGGTGTAATGCGGGGATGGCACACCGGGAAAAGTAGTGGCGGCTGGGGACCGCGTACCGAGGGACAGCTGCTGCCATCAGGCTGCGGAAGGACTCAGTGTCCACAAGCCTAAATGGCAGCATTTCGATGGCCAGTAATTTTGAAAGGTGTGAGGTTAGTGCTATGGCCTGTGGGTGGGTGGCTGGGTATTTTCTCTTGCGCTCAAATGCCTGGGGTAACGACATTTGGACGCTGTGCTGGGACAGGGAAGTGGATGTGGTCGCTGATGGTGCTTCAGATGCTACAGGTGCAGGGCGGGAGGTATGCGGGCCTGCGCCTTCGACAGGCGATTGGCCGGCACCGAAAACAGGGGAAGAGGAGGCAGTGGTGTGGCCTGCAGACACAGATGGGCGATCCAGGCGTTCCTCCCACTTACTACGGTGCTTGGATGCCATGTGTCGGATCATGCTGGTGGTGGTGAGGTTTCTAGTGTTCATGCCTCGGCTCATTCTGGTGTGGCACAGGTTGCAAACTACAAATCTTTTGTCGTCCGCACTTTCCTTAAAAAAACGCCATACCGCGGAACACCTACCCCTTGGCAAGGTAGATTTACGCAAGGGGGTGCTCCGTGGAACATTTGCGGGCCGGTTTGGTGCGGTCCGCCTTCTTTCTGTAGCCACACCACTGCCTCTTCCAGCCTGTTGCGGTGCTGCAGATGGCTCACCCTCAGGACTGCTGTCATCGCTCGGCTCTACACCTTCCCAGGTGGGGTCAGTCACCTCATCGTCCACCAAGTCCTCCTCCACTTCCTCACTCTGATCATCCTCCTCAAGTCTTGATCCCACCACATACTCGGTCATTGACAACTGTATAACATTCTCCTCAACAAGGTCTTGAGAAGGAAATAGTGGTTGATTTAATGGCAACTGTGTCTCATCATCATCATCATCATCCACTACTTCCTTTGACCTTAAATGCCGTTCACATCTGTCATCTTCTTGTGATTGGGTAGCCTCTAGAGGTTGTGAATCAGGGCACAAGATGTCATGTTCCTCTGCAAGCGTGCTTGGAGAGAGGGTCAAATGAAGGATTGGTGATGAGACGAGCTCATCACTATATCCCAGTGTGGGATCACTTCTTTGACCAGACCGTGTATGGTGGGAGGAAGGATGATCAGAGTGAGGATTATGTTGACCAGACTCTTGGCTACTGAGAGTGGACTTGGTGGAAGACAGGGTGGTGCTTAACCGACTGGAAGCAGTATCAGCTGTCATCCAACCGACCACCTGTTCGCACTGGTCGGACCTCGAGAGTGATGTCCTGCGACGCCCTGTGAAATCAGACATGAAGCTAGGTATGGTGGATGTCTTTCTTTCTTGTGCTCTGGCACCAGGCACAGTTTCTCCGCGTCCTGACCCGCGCCCTGAACTTTCAGGATCACGTCCACTTCCCCGTCCCTTTTTACCCGCCTTCTTCATCTTACACGATATATATGACTTTAATATATATGAGTTTGAAAACTTAACAGTATTTCTTACTATTCTGCAACTCTGCAGAGTACACAGAATAGGCTGCTAAACGGCGGTGAAACACACTGAATGGAATATGTGACTTTAATATTTGAGTTTGAAAACTTAACAGTATTTCTTACTATTCTGCAACTGTTCAGAGTACACAGAATAGGCTGCTAAACGGCGGTGATACACACTGAATGGAATATGTGACTTTAATATTTGAGTTTGAAAACTTAACAGTATTTCTTATTATTCTGCAACTGTACAGAGTACACAGAATAGGCTGCTAAACTGCGGTGAAACACACTGAATGGAATATGTGACTTTAATATTTGAGTTTGAAAACTTAACAGTATTTCTTACTATTCTGCAACTCTGCAGAGTACACAGAATAGGCTGTTAAACGGCGTTGAAACACACTGAATGGAATATGTGACTTTAATATTTGAGTTTGAAAACTTAACAGTATTTCTTATAATTCTGGAACTGTACAGAGTACACAGAATAGGCTGTTAAACGGCGGTGAAAGACACTGAATGGAATATGTGACTTTAATATTTGAGTTTGAAAACTTAACAGTATTTCTTATAATTCTGCAACTGTACAGAGTACACAGAATAGGCTGTTAAACGGCGGTGAAAGACACTGAATGGAATATGTGACTTTAATATTTGAGTTTGAAAAATTAACAGTATTTCTTACTATTCTGCAACTCTGCAGAGTACACAGAATAGGCTGTTAAACGGCGTTGAAACACACTGAATGGAATATGTGACTTTAATATTTGAGTTTGAAAACTTAACAGTATTTCTTATAATTCTGCAACTGTACAGAGTACACAGAATAGGCTGTTAAACGGCGGTGAAACACACTGAATGGAATATGTGACTTCAATATTTGAGTTTGAAAACTTAACAGTATTTCTTACTATTCTGCAACTCTGCAGAGTACACAGAATAGGCTGTTAAACAGCGTTGAAACACACTGAATGGAATATGTGACTTTAATATTTGAGTTTGAAAACTTAACAGTATTTCTTATAATTCTGGAACTGTACAGAGTACACAGAATAGGCTGTTAAACGGCGGTGAAAGACACTGAATGGAATATGTGACTTTAATATTTGAGTTTGAAAACTTAACAGTATTTCTTATAATTCTGCAACTGTACAGAGTACACAGAATAGGCTGTTAAACGGCGGTGAAAGACACTGAATGGAATATGTGACTTTAATATTTGAGTTTGAAAAATTAACAGTATTTCTTACTATTCTGCAACTCTGCAGAGTACACAGAATAGGCTGTTAAACGGCGTTGAAACACACTGAATGGAATATGTGACTTTAATATTTGAGTTTGAAAACTTAACAGTATTTCTTATAATTCTGCAACTGTACAGAGTACACAGAATAGGCTGTTAAACGGCGGTGAAACACACTGAATGGAATATGTGACTTTAATATTTGAGTTTGAAAACTTAACAGTATTTCTTACTATTCTGCAACTCTGCAGAGTACACAGAATAGGCTGTTAAACGGCGTTGAAACACACTGAATGGAATATGTGACTTTAATATTTGAGTTTGAAAACTTAACAGTATTTCTTATAATTCTGGAACTGTACAGAGTACACAGAATAGGCTGTTAAACGGCGGTGAAAGACACTGAATGGAATATGTGACTTTAATATTTGAGTTTGAAAACTTAACAGTATTTCTTATAATTCTGCAACTGTACAGAGTACACAGAATAGGCTGTTAAACGGCGGTGAAAGACACTGAATGGAATATGTGACTTTAATATTTGAGTTTGAAAACTTAACAGTATTTCTTATAATTCTGGAACTGTACAGAGTACACAGAATAGGCTGTTAAACGGCGGTGAAAGACACTGAATGGAATATGTGACTTTAATATTTGAGTTTGAAAACTTAACAGTATTTCTTATAATTCTGGAACTGTACAGAGTACACAGAATAGGCTGTTAAACGGCGGTGAAAGACACTGAATGGAATATGTGACTTTAATATTTGAGTTTGAAAAATTAACAGTATTTCTTACTATTCTGCAACTCTGCAGAGTACACAGAATAGGCTGTTAAACGGCGTTGAAACACACTGAATGGAATATGTGACTTTAATATTTGAGTTTGAAAACTTAACAGTATTTCTTATAATTCTGGAACTGTACAGAGTACACAGAATAGGCTGTTAAACGGCGGTGAAAGACACTGAATGGAATATGTGACTTTAATATTTGAGTTTGAAAACTTAACAGTATTTCTTATAATTCTGCAACTGTACAGAGTACACAGAATAGGCTGTTAAACGGCGGTGAAAGACACTGAATGGAATATGTGACTTTAATATTTGAGTTTGAAAACTTAACAGTATTTCTTATAATTCTGCAACTCTGCAGAGTACACAGAATAGGCTGTTAAACGGCGGTGAAAGACACTGAATGGAATATGTGACTTTGATATTTGAGTTTGAAAAATTAACAGTATTTCTTACTATTCTGCAACTCTGCAGAGTACACAGAATAGGCTGTTAAACGGCGTTGAAACACACTGAATGGAATATGTGACTTTAATATTTGAGTTTGAAAACTTAACAGTATTTCTTCCTATTCTGCAACTCTGCACAGTACACAGAATGTGCTGCTAAACTGCGGCGAAGCACACTGAATGGAATATGTGACTTTGATATTTGAGTTTGAAGACTTAACAGTATTTCTTCCTATTCTGCAACTCTGCACAGTACACAGAATGTGCTGCTACACTGCGGCGAAGCACACTGAATGGAATATGTGACTTTGATATTTTAGTTTGAAGACTTAACAGTATTTCTTCCTATTCTGCAACTCTGCACAGTACACAGAATGTGCTGCTAAACTGCGGCGAAGCACACTGAATGGAATATGTGACTTTGATATTTGAGTTTGAAGACTTAACAGTATTTCTTCCTATTCTGCAACTCTGCACAGTACACAGAATGTGCTGCTAAACTGCGGCGAAGCACACTGAATGGAATATGTGACTTTGATATTTTAGTTTGAAGACTTAACAGTATTTCTTCCTATTCTGCAACTCTGCACAGTACTCAGAATGTGCTGCTAAACTGCGGCGACGCACACTGAATGGAATACGTGACTTTGATATTTTAGTTTGAAGACTTAACAGAATGTGCTCTAATCTGCAACTTTGCACACTAAACAGAATGTGCTCTAATCTGCAACTTTGCACACTAAACAGAATGTGCTCTAATCTGCAACTTTGCACACTAAACAGAATGTGCTCTAATCTGCAACTGTGCACACTAAACAGAATGTGCTCTAATCTGCAACTTTGCACACTAAACAGAATATATATATTTTTTTTTTTTTTTTTTTGTTTTTTTCCCCCCACACCAAATAACCTGCTGCCCCCACACACAGTAGTCCTAAAAAGGACTTTTGGTTCTTTTTTTTTCACAATTTTTGTTTTTTTCCTCCCTACACTGCCTTTCCCTTCCTATCCTCAGCTCTCCCTGGCTCAGACTGAGCCGAACTCGCTGGTCAGGTGCTATACAGCACCTGACCACGGGTTCTGGCCAGCCAATCAGTGTAATGCCAGCAGCCAACATGGCTGCTGGCATTACACCGATGTCAGAGCCTCCCTGCACGTTTATTGGCTGCGCAGCAGCCGCAAAACGTGCGGGGAGGAGACCCGAACATGGCGGGCGAGCACATGCGGTACTCGTACGAGTACCGCCATGTGCCGAGCAGAGCGATGCTCGAGCCGATCCGAGCATCGGCCGAGCATGCTCGCTCAACACTAGTCTTACCCTCTTAGGGTGGTTGTGCTCACTTATTTTGTTTGGGTCACCCTGCTTGGGTTGTGGTTTAACACCTGGGTGGTTGCTATCGTGATATCAAATTTAAAAAAAAAAAAAAAGTGAGGTCTTTTTTCATTTATGATACCATTGTGACTTATTTATGTTACCATGTATGATATCATTGTGCCTTATTTATGTTACCATGTATGATACCAATGTGACTTATTTATATTACCATGTATAATACCATTGTGCCTTATTTTGATACCATGTATGACACCATGGTGCCTTATGCATTTTCCCATTCGGGTGTTTTCCTGTGTTGGACCTGCTGTTTGTTTTCTTTGTCATGTGTTGTATCATGGCTGATGGGCTGCTGGCTCACTGTGTGTCAACTAGCCTCTGGCGGTGTCCTGAGGGTTGACTCAGTTTGTTTTATTTTCTTTTAGGTTTCCTGGATTAGAGGCGCCCGGCAGTTGCTGATACTGTTTTGCCCCTGCATGGTTTCTTGACGCAGTCTGGGCCCTCAGCTGCTGCTGTTGTGACAGGTACGGGATTGCTTGGGGGTTGTTTTCCCTGCTGAGGTTGGGGGTTCTGCAGAGGATATTTGGGGGCTTTGCTACAGCTGTTGGGGCTTTGGTGTGATAGGGTTTTTGGGGGTCGGCCTCTCTCTCATAGTGGGGCTGAGTTCTGGGTTTTGCCTTCTGCATAGGTAGGAGTGTAGTTTGGCCATTGGGTCAGCCAGTCCCTTTCCCCATGGAGGGGGGGTCTGGTTCAGGTTTATTTGGGTATGATTCTGTAGAGGGTGGTTCGGTGCCACGTGGTTTGGGGCCCCTTGGGACCTTGTATTCCCTGTTTTCAGGGGCCTCCTGCTGTGAGTGCTCCCACTGCAGTGGTTTCTGTGGGACTTGGGGACAGGTCTTATCTTGACTTCCTGGCAAGGGGGTTCTGTGGTTGTGGGTGGGGCCCCAGTGGGGGAGTCCTCCCTGGGTGTGGCTCTAGCTGCAGCCTTTGGGGCTGCATATTTCTTCTGGGCTGGGCTTTTGGACGTAATTTGATGGTGTCGGTTGCTACTTAATTTGGTGACCAGGGTTAGTTGGGAGTTATTCTCTTTTGCCTTTGGAGGTTGCTCCACCTGATAGGGATTTGGAGGTTCTGGAAGAGCTTGAGTGGCGGCGGTCTTGGAAGATCCCCTGGGGTTTGAACCTGATTTCGCTCCTTCTCCATTTTTGCTGGTGGTATGGGGGTGTTTTTCCTCTGTCGTGCTCCTCACTGTTCTGCTATCAAACTACGTTCTGGGACGCCCGCTGCTGGATTAATCGCAGTGGCAGTTTAATGAACAATTCTGCCCGCGGTTGGCTGTTCATCCATTCATATCTTGGGATCAGGTGGTCATTGACCTTTTGCTATTCATCCCGACACGTATGGCAGACGCTTCAGTGGGGTTTCAGTCCTTTTTAAGTGGAGCCATGGGGTTGGGCCCTCCGGGTGCCCTGTCTTCCTCACCCGCGGGAGGATGGATGTTATTCGCTTTTCATGATGGGCATTGTAGGTGGGGTTGGGGGGTTCTGCAAGTTCTGCTGGGTATGCTCCGGTTACAAAAGTTTGCCCTTCCTTCAACTGCTTCATGACGTTGAAAGCTGGATGCCTTGTGAAGTGTGGCTCTGGATTTGGTGTTTCCTTGGCTCTGGAAGAGTTGGACGGTCTGTTGTTTTGACTCTTTTTAGGATTGTGCTGGATTCTGGGGTCTGTGAATGTCGTCTGCTGGGGCTGAATGGTGGATCTTCGGGGTGTCAGTGTTGGGATGTCGGGGGTCTTGGACGGTGTCGCTTCAGGATTTGCAGTTGCTTTTGGGGAGGCTAACTTTTGTGAGTGACCTGTGCCTTGGACCAGGTTTGCCTGGCGCCTTGCCCAAGTGATATTGGGTGTTCTCCGTCCCCACCACTTATTTCGTATCACAGGGCCTCTGAGGGGGATTTGCGGGTGTTGAAACTTTTCTGAATGTATACATTAGCTGGCTTTGCTGGCAGTCTATGTGTCGGCCTCATGACAACTTGGTTTTGTATACGGATGTGGCTGGCTCACTGGGGTTTTGGGCCTTTGTTTGGGTCCATTGTGGTTCAGCTTCCTGTCCTGTTGCTTGGGTTGTGGCGGGTCCGTTTCTGGGGAATATTCCTGATGGCGGTGCTGTGGTTTGTGGGTGTTCAGGATCAGGATAGCTGGGTCTGTTTTCATTTACATTTTATCGGGGTTCCCTGTCAGCCTCTTCTCCTCATGTGTGGTCTCTGTTTCGCTATTTGGTGCTGGCATGTCTTTGTTTGCTCATCTCATTTCATGCTCGGCATGGACCTTGGGTTTAGGATGGAGCTGCTGACACTTTTCTCACTTTCATGGGTAAGATTTATGGATGGTGTGTCCTGGGGCGGGGGACAAGTACGCCTGGCCCCTCCCGTTTCTGGTATCTTGGTGACATGCGGTTGTCTCCTGGGTGGGGCATTCCTTGGCGCCGGCCTCATGGTGTGGTATGCATCTCTGTAGGACTACTGGATGGGATTGGAGCATCTGACACGTTCACTCGGTGCTGGTGAGTGGGTTGATTGCGTGCTTTGGTTGGTCTGGGATGGTTTGGGATGGGATTTCTCCCGTAGCTATTTTGGTCAGGTTTTTGGGGTTAGCTGTTGGTTTTATTCTTGCGGGGGTGTAGGACTTACCCTAGGAGTTGGTGGCTGGGTTAGCATTGCAGGGCATCCTTGGGGGTTCGACACAGGCTGATTCTTGTGGTCCGTTCTCGTTTCAGCTACTTTGTCGGCTTTCTTTTGGTTTTGCCTGTTGTTGTTTGACTGTGTAATGGGTTATTCGGGATGGGTTTTTCCCTCAACTCTTTGGTGCGTTGAGATTTGGTGAATTTGTTCGTGCCGGTACGGCTTCTCCTGGTGGTCTCCACTTGGATGTGTGGCTGTCTGTTGAGGATGTTTCTTTAGTAGCACTCGGGTGTAGACTGTTGTCTATGGGCCGGGGTTATTTTTCTTTAGTTTCGGATCAGCCGTGGGTTAGGGGTCTCGGGTCTCTGGTTTTGGGTGTGCATGTGTACGGTGGGGGTCTCTTCTCCATGGTGAAGGTAGCATATTTTTCGGATGGAGGCTTGCCCACTTGGGGTTCTCTGCGTTGGGCTTTTTGTGTCACTCCTACTGGATAGGGGCAGCTCCCAAGGTGACAGGATGGGGTTTGGGCGAGGGGGTTATTTGGCGACTCGGGCAATGGGGTCTTCACATTTCGGGTTTTTGTGTGGCCGGTCTGGGTTGTTAGTGTTTAGATGTCTTGCTTTGCGTCTCTATTTCATTTGTTTTCTTGCGGGTTGTCGCTGTTTCGCTGTTGGATTGTTGCCACTTATTTGATTTTTGGGTGGGGAGAGGGTTTGCGGCCTGCAGCTATCTGTTGCCCGCTTGTATGCAGTGTCCTGGTTTTATTTCGGGGCATGTGGTGCGCACTACTTTTTCCGGAGTTGTCAGCTTGGGTGGCAGGTTGGGTTCCTCCTGTTCTTGTGGTGCACTTGGGTGGGGATGGCCTTGGCTCTCTCCTGGCTTGGGTTTTTGTTTAAATAGTTTTGCCTGTCTTGGACCTGCTTCACAAGGTTTTCTTCTTAGGTTTTGGGTGGTCTGACATTGTTCCTCGCCAGCACTGGGCTGGAGCTGTAACGGTTTTTACGACACTCAGACCAGTTGGTAAAATTAAACACAACTTTAATGAAGGAAAAATAATGCAAACGATCGCCCTCTACAGGCAGCAGTAATAATAAACTGAAATGGCAGGGATAACCCAAAGGTACAATATATTGAATGAGGTAGACACACTATCTAGGAACAGATAATGGTAAACTGACACAAAGAGTTAAATGCAATAATCGATCAGTCAGTCTTAGATGTGGGGGTTTGGCACACCCAAGGTGGTAATAGGATCTGCTGGGTAGATATAGCCAGCACAGAGTTCTTTGAGGTATGATGCCGTAACCAATCTGTGACCAGTTCTAGATACAGCAGAACAGTGACCCAATGTGACAACTGATTCTGCGAGTGCAAGAGTGGATAGCCCCCACGGGCGTACTAGGTCTTAGCCTGAAATGCACGAGCTGGCATTTAGCCCCCACGGGCGTATAACCGGAGACCAACGTTAACGACAGTTGAGCCAATAGCCCCCACGGGCATAGACCAACAGGAGCCTGCTAGAGCTTGGAGCCTGCCCTTTGCTGCAACACGAGCCAGTAAGCCACAACGGAGTCCACCGGTAAACTGAACGTGAGACCAAGAGCCAATAGCACCCAACCGGACCAACTTAACGTGACTACACTGCAGTTTTATTGCTTGAGTCGCGTCCACACAAGCGGCCAACTCGGCAGATGTAGCACAGCGAGTAAGGCTCTAAACTGGGGAATGAAGGCTTTGCGAGAGTAAGTAGCACTGCAAGGGTTAAAATGCACGTTTAACAACAGAAGGCTCAGCATGGTATCGTAGCTCTGCAAGCGTACGTAGGCTCTATAGAGGAAGCACAGCTCAGCAAATCAGCACGGAACTCTAATCGGAGGCAACCAAAGGGTGAAGTGGTCACACGGCAGTTGGGTAACAGCAATGACAGAAGAAGAATGTCGCGGCGGCGACAACAGGAACAGGCAGGTCACTGGAACAGGCCGGTAGTCGATCACGGAGCAGGAAGTCAGCCGGGTCGGGTCGTAGCACGAAGGAGGTTCTCATACAATCCGGGTCATACACGGGCAGGAACGTCAGCCAAGCCAGGTCAGGAAATGGAGGTGGTTCACAGACAAGCCGGGTCAATCACGGTCAGGAACACTGGAGCGTAGTCAGGACAAGCCGAGTCGGTACACAAGAATCCGGAACACAGGAACACTGCAACAGCAAGGCTGGCTCAGAAACACCACGAAAACGCATCTGACAGTTGTCCAGGCCAGGCATAAAAAGGTCATCAGAGGGCAGGCCAAACCAACTCAGCAAATCAGAGTGTAACACAAGCGAGAGTGACAGGAGGATCACAGGCACTGTGATAGTAGCCAAGGATCCCCAGGCGATTGCTTCGAGTCTCATATGTATGACTGGGCTTGTGTCCCAGTTTGTCTTGCATGGTGGTTCGGCTTTATGGCATTGGATTTATGGGGATCCGGCCACTTGATCTGTCCGGGGATGCAGGGTTTCGTCCCCATGTTCTTTGCCTTGTATTTTTCAACCTTGAGTTGTCAAGGGGGGCTGGCCATGGCTTTATGTGGGGGGAAGGCCCTGGCTGAATAGGTGGTACGCAGCAGGTCCTGTGGAGCATTGGGCCCTTGCCAAGGGGTACAGTGTTAAAAGATTGTGTGGTATATATATTGAACAGCACAATGTTAGGCCAGCGGCCTAGGAAAAACACCCGGATCTCGGCCGCGGGTTCTGGTCATTGCCCCCCATTGAGCTGCACAGACCAGCTAATGGGGTGTGGTGAAGTGGAATAAAAAGGGAACTGAGTTATATGCTCAGTAGGGGTGGGGACATACGGTTATGCCCCCATATTCTTGGCAAGGGCTTGTTGTATGTAATTATTATTCAATAAAGCTGTGGCCTGGTTTCAGCCATATTATTGTCTGTGTGTATTACTTGGATAATTACCACATGCCCAAGACATGACAAACATCCTTAGTGAATTATTATATAGGATGTATTAATTTATTTCAAACCAACAAGGATTTTATTGCATAATTTGGCCAGAGTATGTTTAATCTCACTTACCATGCCAAGGTATTCCATATTAAATGTGTCCTATCCAATACTTATATATATATATATATATATATATATATATATATATATATATATATCATATAACTGAAAAAATTAAAAATTACTCTTGATAAAGCTCTTTTGTGGAAATGCGTTGTAAGTGGGCAGTTAAAACATATACTTTAAATATGCATAGTTTCTGAAAGGTATGTTTTCAAAAGCATAGAAAGTGGCCATATGCTTATTAACTTGTGTGCTTGGATGTCCCTTCAATGATGAATACAGGAGTAGTCGGGGGTAGGATAGACCTATATAAAGAGGCTACTGTTCAGTCCTTTTGGTTCCCCACATACCTACTGCAAATGTTTCCTGTTTGAAAACAAGCCGGTCTTATCAAGACAATACCAGATTTTTGAGTGGTTAGTTGGGTGATTTTAATTAGGTTTCTGTCATTTAATGGACCTCTTGCTATGCATTTCCACAAAAGAGCTTTATCAATAGTAAGTTTTAGTTTTACAGTTATATGATATAGTATATTGGATAGGACTTGTTTAGTTGCTTGATATGGGGGTACCTTGGCAAAGTAAACTAGCTTAAAATAATACTTTGGCTACATTATGGAACAAAACCTTCAATGGTTTGAAATACATTAACACATAGGTATAATATATAATTTACTCAGGGTTTATAATTTCTGAGTAATCTGTATGGATTAGCGCAGGATTGTTTTTTTTTGCTTTTGTTCTAGTTTTTTTCCTAGTTTGGGGATTTGGAGAATCCCTTCTCTCCTTTCTGTTTCTCATATCTTATTCACTACGTATCTTAATTTTATTTATATTATATATGTATATTTATGGTGTCTTAGCCCTGTGAGTTTTTCTCTCCTTTCTGCATGGGAATCACTTATCTCTGGATATCAGACTTGTGCATGTTGAGACAGTGAATGTAATTTTCCTCATTTTAAAATAAAATTAACACACTCAGAATCAGGAATAACAGGCATAGCTGCTTGAAATGGCAGTGGAGTCTGGATGGAGCACAGTCTATATGTGTGCAGGTGTGCACTTAAGTTTGGACAGTAATTTATTTTTCTCTTTCTTAAATTATATTAACCCTCAGTCAGGAATAACAGGCACATTTGCTGGAATTATATTTAGCTATTGTACCTACCTACCTATTATATTTACTAGCTAACATATTCTATGCTAACCCACCTAGTTCATTATTATTACTGGCTGTTTCTAAACTAATTACTACAGCCTTCAGCACTAAAGGAACCAGCAGTGTAGGGAGATGAGATGATGATCACAAGCCTTTGACACACTGTATCTCTTCTGGCTGCTGAACTGCAAATACGGAAAATGTGATGCATCCAGAATATATAGTTTTGAAGGGTCATTTCTTTGGAAATCAGGATTGGCAGGGCATAAAATGCATCTCAGATAACCTACAGATTCACATGCTAGTGCAAGAATCAATCACAGCCATAACCAAAGTCCTACTACTTGTTGCCGGTATTGTATTGGCAATTCTGTGTATCAATCACTTCTCTGTTCCTTCCTACACACAGTCCCTGACTACCTTCCTAATTACTCTGTTGAAAGGGAATTAATGAACAAATCAATTTCAATGAAAAGCATGGTATGGGCTTAAGGAGCTGATGAAGAAGGGTGAGCATTGGCATTGCAGTACCACCAGCAGAAGCATCAGCATTAGGCCAATCCAGATAGACACATATAGCAGCATGGCATACAGAAGTCTATGTACTGAGAAAGTACTGGTGTTGGCTATCTAACAACAACCATGCACTTGTTCTCAGAGAGTATGGAAGCATCAGCAGCATCTCTAATGGTGTTATAAGTATGGTATGGCTTCAGGAGGTGATTGAGGAGATGAGAATTGATATAGCAGTACCAGCAGCAACATCTGTGACTGTGTTACAAGCACAGCATGGGCTTCAGGTGGCGATAGAAGAGATGAATGTTAGCATTGCAGTTAATTTAAATTAACACACTCCGGAATAACAGCAGTAGTGTAAGAACCCAGTCCAGAAAGTCCTGTTCTGTTAGTATTTGCAGGTCTTCCTGTTTTTCTGGACATAACTGTTCCATTTTTCCAGCTCTATTATTACCCATCTTCCAGTCTGCTTTCTAGGACAAAACTGGTGATGTTGAGGCCTATATCAAGCAGCCTCACAGACAATTCAGTGCACATGTAAGTTGTCTTACTGACTAGTGATCCAGTGCTGAGATTACTGTATTCTGTGTATGGCCTGGGCTTTGAATTCTGGCCACACTTGTTTACCGCCAGTCAATGACCTCTTCTTCATTCCAGACATGATTTTGTTTTAGATCCACCAACCTTTATCATTAGTGAAGATTAGAGTAAATCATAGAAACTAACGATACATTTTACAATATCGGATGGTCAGCATAAGATATGATAGTAGGTTAATATAACAAGTAGAACCATGTTGAAACAATAACCAATAGAAATCAAAGTAACCTCCACTTAATATCAGTGACTGTTCTTGGTTATTGTTGCTGCATCTGTTCTGCCTAGAAACCCCCCTCTGTTCAGATGGGTCCACCTCCTGTCCTGTTAGCCAGGTTGATAAGAAGTTGCTGGAGACAGCAGTGGAGTCTGGATGGAACACTGCTCTTGCACACAGTGCCTATTTGTGTGTAGTTGTGCACTTAAAGGGATAGTAATACTTCGTTTTAACTTTATTTTATTTTGTAGGCATTAAAAAAACATGAAGAATGATATAAGTCTTATCTCTCAAACCTTTATGGTTTATGAGATATTCACAAGCAAAGTTCCCCTCCCCGCCCCTTTTTCCTAGTGTAAGCCATCTCTTCTCAAATGTGAGTCTGGTTGTATGACAGGACAGATAACAGAAGGGGACAATTTTCTTTGTATGAAAACAATGAAAGCCCTTCCCCCCTTGACAAGTTTTTCAGCTTTTTCCATTATCTTAATTGAAGATTGTCCCTCTCTGCAGTCTACCTGGGCATCTCCCTTCTGATCTGGTTGAACAGGGAAGGGATACTTTGTTTGTGAATATCTCTTAAACCATAAAGGTTTCAGAGATAAGACTTATATCATTCTTCATGTTTTTTTAATGCCTACAAAATAAAATAAAGTTAAAACGAAGTATTACTATC
Organism: Rhinophrynus dorsalis; assembly: GCA_037306005.1. Taxonomy (NCBI): domain Eukaryota; kingdom Metazoa; phylum Chordata; class Amphibia; order Anura; family Rhinophrynidae; genus Rhinophrynus; species Rhinophrynus dorsalis. The sequence goes on from CM074724.1 coordinate 272,385,044, forward strand.
CCTTTAATTTTGACCAGTAAATGCAAGTTTTCTATTTTTACATTAAAGGGATAGTAATGTCAGAAAAAAAATATTAACTATATGGTAGATACAATTAAAAGAGAGTACTTGCACTTATTTGTATCTCTTAAACCATTATGGTTTGAGAGATATAGGAAAATAAAGTTCTCTGCTCCCACCCCTTTCTGCTTGATGAGCTGTAAAGCTGTCAGAAGTGGATTCTGGTCGCTTGACCAGTGGCGGCTCTTCAGCAGCGCCGATATAACGATATCTAAAGATAAATACTTCATCGGAATGGTCTACAACATGTGCTTGTAATCCAGGCACACGTTGTAGACTGTTCCTATGAAGTATTTATTTTTAGGTTTCGCCATGTCGGAGCTGCTGAACAGCTGCCCTTTGATTCAGGAACCAAATTTATTTTAAATTTAAATTAACACACACACACACAACCACACACCCACACACATACGCAGGTGTAGCTGATTGACAGCAGTGGAGTCTGGATGGAACAGTGCAGGTGGACACTTAAGCCTGAACAGTAAATGTAATTTTCCTTATTTTAAAATAAATTTAACACACTCGGCATCAGTAATAACAGGCATAGCTGTTTGAGACAGCTGGATGGAACACAGCTTATTTATGTGCAGGTGTGCACTTAAGTTTGAACAGCAATTTTTTTCTCTTTCTTATATTATATTAACCCACAGTCAGGAATAACAGGCATAGTTGCTGGAATTATATTTAGCTATTGTACCTACCTACCTATTACATTTACTAGGTAATGTAGTCTATGCTAACCTACCTAATGCATTTTTATTACTGTTTAACTTAAATTTAGTTCCTGCTAAAGAAGAAATAAATAAATTATTGTGTTGTCTTCCAGCAATGTAGGGAGATGAGTTTATGATCACAAGCCTGTGACACACTGCATCTCTTCTGGCTGCTGAACTGCAAGTAAGGAAAATGTGCTGCATCCAGATTATATAGGTTTGAGAGGCCATCCCCTTGGTAATCAGGACTGGTCAGGGAATAAAACTAATCTCAGATAAACCAGCGATTCACACGCTATTGCAACAATCAGTCATAGCCATAACCAAGGTGACTGTCATTCTACTCACTGCCAGGATTGTATTGGATATTCTGTGTATCAATCACTTCTTCTCTGTACCTTCCTACACATAGTCCCTGACTCCCTTCCCACTTACTCTGTTGAAAGGGAATGAATGAACAAATCGATTTCAATAAAAACAGTGAAACTGATATTTGTTACTCTGTCACTTTGTTCACCATCCGCTTGCATGTTGCTTCAATATGCATCTCACTAAACATGCAATTTTTGGATGCTTCCTCACCCTAGAAAAAAAGGACTAATACATGAAGGGTCAATGGGTCATTTTAAAGACAAGGGCATATGGGGCTTGTCATCATGACAGCCTTGTGTCACTTTTTTAAAATGTCAGGAGCACTGCTGATGCTTCAGGATGGGAGAGCTTTATCACATTATCAGTTTAGAACCATAATGTCACATGTACTGGGGAAGATTGGCCTAGACCAAGTGGGTCTGTGGGATCCACTCCATCAGAATAGGTGCCATAACAGTAGCTGCATTGCAGGGAAAGTCATAAAGAGTACTAAAATGCTTAGGGAGATGGAGGTACCAGTCCTATATAAAATACATTCACCCTTGGAGGAAACTGGGTTAATTAGAAAAAAAAGATTTTTTTTGTAGAGTGTGCTCTGGTGGTTTGGCTAGTGAGTCACTAACAATTGCTAATCGATTCTTTTGTATTTCACTACAGTTGGTAAGACATTACTGGGCAGTGAGGCAAGCTGACCATAGAATTCTAGGCTTAGAAGAGAAATGGGTAAAGCTCTACTGGTACAGTAAGCAGGGTTTATGGCAGGAACAGATTGAAGAGAGGTTCAAGATGGCATGGGGAAGTGGGGGAGCTCCGATATACTGATCATGCATGCAGGGGGAATTATCCCACTTTCATGGAGTCAGCAGGCCTAATAAAAAAACATAAAAATGACATGCCTGATAATTATTATTATACTTTCTTTATTTATTATTATACTTTATATATTGCCAACTTATTCTGAAATTCTCTTCAATAGGGAATATACATATAGAGACATTAAACACTACAAATAGGACATAGAAAGCTAAAGTATTAGAGGGCCCTGCTTGTGAGAGCTTATAATCTTGAGGAAGGTAGGTGGGACACAGACTAAGTAAGTGGAATGGGGTGTAAATGCCTCCTGCCACAAGAACTGCAGATCAGTGGGTTGGATAAAAAAGTTTTCTTGACTACAGTGGTCCAGGCAAGTAGTGGGTCTGTTCTGGAGAACAAGACTGTATGAACATCGAGGTCATGATGGGGATATAGGTGGGAGAGTGATTTTAGAAGGGAATGAGAGTGAGCAAGAGTTGGACAAGCTGTTAATATGGCCTTGCTATAATTATGAGGAAGGCCTTATTAACAGTAGGTAGTCGATATGCTTCCCTGAAGGTGAGTTTTCAGGGAGCATCTAAAGCTCTGGAGGCTGGAGGGAGTGTCTCATGGGGTGTGGGGGGGATTACAGAGTTCAGATGCAGCACAGGAGAAGTCCTGTAGGTAGGAATAGGCGACTGCAATAAGAGCTGCAGAGAGAAGAAGGTCCTGTGCAGAGAGGAAATGGTGAATGGCAATGTATTTGGAAATCAGATATGAAATGTAGGGGGGATACAGTGTTAGTAAGGGCACTGTCAGTTAGCTCCAGAATTTTAAATGTAATTATGTATGCTAATGGGAGCCAGAAAAGGGAATGACAAAGAGGAATAGTATTAGAAGATCAATGTGGGAAGTAGATTAGTCTGGTGGCAGAGTTCATTGTTGACTGTAGTGGGGTTAGTCAAGGGAGAGGAAGGTCCTTTAGGAGTGAGTTACATTAGTCAAGATGGTACATGATAAGTGTTTGGATTCCAATTTTGGTAGTCTCCTAGGTGAGGAAATATTGAATAATTAAATACATCTGAACACATGTAAAGCTGATATGGTTGGCTGGGCTTGAGATCACCAACAGCCATTGAAGCCTTAAGGAAGAAGGTAAACTCCACTATCACCAAGTTTACAGCTTCTGTGCAGGAGTGAACAATTAGGTATAGGGTCAATACTATCCAGAAGCCAGCCTTTACTGGGCTGATGGTGCACCTGTCAGAGCAGGACCTAGTCTTGTTGAACAATGCATTGCACATGACCATGGATGATAAAATGAGGTCACAGAGTAAGGGGGTAGGCATTGAAGGTCCTCCTTAAGGGTTCCCTCTGTGGGTGGCACCAATGATCAAGATGGAGCTCCTAGCTCCAACCAGTGTGGCTTAGCCAAAAAAGCTTTCACTGTGGGTGTGCACTGGCTCATCAGTTATGGCAACATTTGGGCAGGCTTTTGCCATGAAGCACTGAATTAAAGGTGAGACATGGGGAATTATGTCCAATTCATCTCCTCATCGATATAAGGTAGCCACAGCTAGGGTCCAGGACATACAATTCTCTGCACTGGTGCCTGAATTTCCCTAACCCCTCCCCCAGTGTCATATGGCTGGGTGGAGGTCATGCCCATGCTGTGGATACCAGTGTGTGGTGCTACATTGGGAGAGGGAGGGTCTTCAATAGGTCAAATCTCTTAATAAAAGCTGTGTATGACTTCATTATTTTGTCACCTTCATACTAGACTGTATCATTATTTCAAATGTGCATGTTTTTGGTTGAGCTCCTCAGCAATATTAGGTAGCCACCACTGGGGGCCAGAATATGAATGTGTTTTTCAGTAGTAGTGACTGAAAGTTCTTAACCTCTCCTCCAATGGCAGGCAGATGGGCACTGGTCATTGGTAGTGGGAGAGTTTTCCCATAGGTCCCATTAAATACGTCAAATGCCTTAATAAAAGCTACGACCTTTTTAATTTGCCAACTGAATTCTTTCATGTGTTATTATATAATTCTATTTTATTTTTGTTTGGTGGGGGGAGGATGCATAAAAAATAAAAGGTGTTAAAGGCATTGAATAATTAAGGAATCAGAAGAAAGATATTGTTTTTTTCTCTCAGCAATGCAAGGAGATGATGATCACAAGCCTGTGCCATGCTGTTTCTCTTCTGGCTGCTAAATTGCAAATTAGGAAAACATGTTGCATCCAGATTATATACATTTCTTGGAAATCAGGATTGACAAGAGTAAAAAATGCATGACAGATAAACTTGAGATGCACAGGCTGTTGCAAAAAGCAATCACAGCCATAGCCAAGGTGTCTGTCCCTTTACTTCCTGCCAGGATTGTACCAGCCATTCTGTGTAACAATCACTTCTTCACTCTACCCTTCTAAACACAGTCCCTTCCCACTTTCTCTGTTGAAAGGGCACGAACGAATGAACAAATCAATTTCAATGAAATCTCTGAAATTGTGGTTTGTTATTCTGTCTCTCTTTTCATTTGAATTGTAATTGTAAGCTCCTGAAGAAAGAGCAAACGTGTCGGGCATTTGATTTGTTATTTTATTTTTAACCCCTTAATGACCACCCAGATCAGCACACAGGCAGCTGTTAAGGACCATGGATTTAATTCTGGGATGGCAGAGCGGCTTACTCCGCAAGCTGGTCCAGACTGCTTGCATCGAGGGACAAACTTCAGTAAACATAATGGAAATTCTGCCCTCTCTCGTCAAGGGGGGCAGGGTTTCATTATGATCACAGCGAGATGATTGTCCTGGATTCCACATCTGTGGGGAGGTGCATACAAGAGGTAAAAGGGGAGGGAAGGTGATAGTTTAAAACTGAATTATTTTTGAACTACACGATTGATATACGGTGGTACATGAACCATAACATATAAGCATTCATCGGAGTTGCATTTATTGGCATACATTTATGTGCTGGGACTGGAGTGCTGGTCCTGGAACGTCAAGGGTAATTAAGGGGTTAAATATATATTTTTTTAGGTATCAATCACATTATTATATTTTTTAGGAATATGTATTGTTTTATAGCTTGAAAGTGGTGTTCAAAGGTAAGTGATTCCCAAACAGAATGGGTTATAGTTCCTGTAAGCCAATTTACTGGCTTTGAATCCAAAGCTGTTAATGAGGAAGATATTAGTAAATACAATTTATTGAAAATTTGTACATGCTAAAATGGTCAGCACTCATTTTAATCAGCCTCATATTTGACTTTCCATATTTGGCAAGTTCACAATATGTAAAGTGAAATTTCCTATACTTTGTATTTATTTTGTTCATGTTCATATATTTTTTACATTGTAATGTCTTTAATAGTGAGTTCCCTGAATTTATGTTTCCAGAGAGTTTTCTGTCAGAACCTTTGAAATCAGGGATTGTTATACAATGTAACACAATCCCTGCAGCAGAAACGTCTGCCTCTAGTCTATTAATGACAGCATACAGAGCATTAACTTCTGCAAGGATAATGTTACATTGCATCAATATCCCTGCTTTTACAGTACATAACAGAAAGCTCTCTGGAAATAGAGGTGCATTGAGCTCAATGTCAGGAACATCAAAGTGTAAAAAAAGAAGAGGAAACTAGAAAAAAAAAGTTTAGGCAATTTGACATTTCATGTTCTGCAAGTACAAGTACAGAATATGTAAGGTCAAAAAAGGAGTTTGGTTGCCACTTTAATGACTGCTGTAATCTGATTTACAAGGAAATATAAAAAGATCAAGAGCAGCTTTGATAAGCAAAACAAACTATTTGTTCCCGACTGTAATTAGTAATTCATGAAAATAAAAAGTACTACTAATAACACAGCAAACACGAACATTTAAAGTGGCTACTGATGTCATCATCCTACATAAGGGCATCACTGTTTTATATGAGTCATATCAATCAATATTAATCAAGTAGAAAGCAGCTTTGGATGCTAATATGTTCTTTATAAAATGTTCCTTGTGGGAGAAGATAATTTCACTCACAATCTTCCTCAATCCCAATCACCTCTTTTCTTTTCTAAAGTCCATTCTAAATTGCAACTTGATCTCTGTTTTGTACACATGAAATGCTTACTGTGAAGAAGACTTAATTTATTGTAGAAACCCACCATATGTGCTCGTGCAATAGATTCAGCTTCCCTGGCCCATCAATTGTGTGTTTTCTGTCTGGGTTTCTGAATGTCTTGCCATGATCACAGATAAACACCAAATAGCAAGTTATCAGTGATGGAGGCTATTTGAATGTCTTCTTTATAAAAAGTATGCTAGGCAGTGAAATAGGCTATGCAATCAGTGCAAAGAGGACACTGCAAGTAGAGCCTTCTGCTTGATTCAAGGATTAAAATATAACTAAAGGTACAGAAATACTGTATTTCTGTGATATATCCTTGTACCCCTTTCTTGATAAACAGGTAAGCACAATTAACCATTTTGCCTGTTTGTTTCCTTGCATATTTGGTTGTTTGCCATAAACCTTGAGTGCCAGAGGGGTACACAACGCACTGCAGAGCAATGTGTTGTGTACACTGTGGCACTATATAGATTTATAAGTATGGTATTGTAAATGTATCATTGTGCATGTTTGTGTGTGGATTTCCTAGTTCAGCTCAGAGTCTAAATACTTGAGAATGTGTGATTCTGACTCTGACTGTCTGTATGTGTGTATGTAACTGTGTGACTATATATGTGGAAAACTGTCTGTATATGAAAATGTTTATGTGTGTGTTTGTGTGCAAATCTCTGACAAGCCACACATTCAACTTGTCTTTTTATATATGCAATATCATAGATTGTGTTTCTATAAAATATGTTTACATTCTTGTGTAAACACAAATTCAAATAAATCAGCTTGGATCCAAATTAATAATGGTCCACAGCATATTAATTAACATTCTTCTGGCCTTATGCTATTTTATAGTGCCCCTTTATCAAAGTGTCTGAAAATTCTCTTGCTTTACTAAAAGGCTCAGTATAAATACACAATTTAGACAGCTTTTTCTCACTAGTAACATGTTTTTTCTATGCTTAGTGCACATTCTTATAGTATATTTAAGGATGGATTCATTCTAGACCATATGTTATGATTCAGATCATGTATGCTTAAACATGATTGTTAGAGAGATTGTATGTGACTTTGTTTTATTAATTTAAAATTCACCATATCTTAACCAAACAGAATACAGTAGATTTAATAAATGATTTAATATGATAAAATTCTTTCTTTGGAGTTATTATAACAGCGAAGAAGTATTCATTATATGTGGGGTTTTTTACCATAGCACTGACAGAGTGCTTATATTAAGTGTAAAGTAAAGGTCAAAGAGGCTTACCAAGGAACTAACCTACCAAATTATACAGGAGGCTCTATAACCTACCCGGGGTGTAATCTCAATTAGTTTACAGGTACCATACACTGAGAAAAAATATCCTGCAACATATAATACTAATCTTGCCCATAAATGATATTCCAGACACAAAGTGCCAGATAATTCTTCTCTGAACAAGAGAAGCAACTAAAACCTGACATACGTTTCAGTTTTCTTTGGCCTCATCAGTGTGGTGCAACTGTTACCACCAGGAACCTGATACCAAGGGTCCCACATCTAGATTTTCCATACACCTTATGGAGATCAAGCCCATGGTTTATTTGCATGTGCAGAGTAAGAGTCAAATATGTTCAACTAGGGATAAGACTGCCAAATAATATATTAGTTTTAATGCAACCTTATCCTACTCTTTAGCAATCTTTTTTAGCTCACAGGTTCCATACATAGAGAAGAAAAATCCTAATCCTAACAAACAGAAATCACTAACATGGCTCAGGGAGTCTGAACTGTATGTGTGAGGTTAGAAGCTTCTCTAATTCAGAGAGGAATTGCCAGGCTCTTTGTAGCTGGATGGTTATCAGGGCAGGATCACTATGACGTGCTTCAGGATTTTCTTATCTGTGTATTAAACTTGTGAGCGAAAATATATTGCACCCTGGGTAGGAGAATGTCCTCTAAACCCTGCTATATATTTTGGCAAACGTATTTCCAAGGGATTATCTTTGTCCAATACTTTGCATGTGAAAATATCACTTGGGCTTGGTCTCCTTAGGGGATTTAGGGAAATCCAGATGTGGACCTATTGCTCATTAGTGACTAGAGATAACACCTGTACCTCTCCAATGATGCCCAATATGGATAAAATGTTTGTTTGAAAATAGCTTCTCTCATTCACAAAGGAATTGCTTTACTTTGTGGCTGGACTTCCATCTGGCCAGGATCAGCATGATGTGCTTCAGAATATTTCTTCTCTGATTACAGAGCTTTTGAGTTAAGTAACGTTTCTGTGGAGGTTGCTTTATATCTTGGCAGGCTTATTTCTATTTGAGTATCTCTGACCATTACTTTACATAGTAACATAGTAATTTAGGTTGAAAAAGACTTAAGTCCATCCAGTTCAACCCTTTTCCTATTCCTGTTTACCATCGTTGATCCAAAAGAAGGCAAAAAAACTCCCCTCAATACAGCAATTTCAAATTCTGCCTTGAATGGGGGGAAAAAATCCTTCTTGAGTCCAAATGGCAATCAGATTTCTCCTTGGATCAACAAGCACTAACTAAATGTTAATCCCAATACTAACGTACATAGCCCTCTATGTTCTGCTCTTTTAAATAGGTATCCAGGCCCTTTTTAAAGGCATCTAATGTATTCAATAGCGCCACCTCCTCAGGCAGTGAATTCCATACCTTTATTGTCCTTAGACTCCTTACCGTAAAGAAACCCTTCTGTTGTTGTAGATGAAATCTCCTTTCCTCAAGTCTAAGCGGGTGGCCCCTTGTCCTTTGTTCTGTTCTGTTAATGGAGAGCCCTTTGTATGGGCCCTGAACATATTTATATAGTGTTATCATATCACCTCTAAGACACCGTTTCTCTAGTGTGCAAGTTTAACTTTTCTAGCCTTTCTTCATAACTAAAACTTTTCATTCCCCTTACTAGTTTTGTAGCCCTCCTCTGCACTTTCTCTAGTTCCATAATGTCCTTTTTCGGAAAGGGCGCCCAGAATTGAACAGCATATTCTCGGTGTGGTCTTACCATGGACCTGTAAAGAGGCATAATATCTTCCTCCCTTGAGTCAATGCCTCTTTTAGCATATGCCAATATTTTATTGGCCTTTGCAGCTGCCAGCTGGCACTGCACGCTACTGCTAAGTCTATTGTCTACCATTACTCCCAAATCCTTTTCATTAGTAGATTTCCCCAGAGAAACACCATTTAAACTATATGTTGCATTTTTATAATTATACGCAAAATGCATAAATTTCCACTTGTCTATATTGATTCTCATTTGCCATTTGTCTGCCCAGTTACTCAATTTGTCCAAATCCTCTTGTAATGCATATGCTTATATTAAGTATTATGAGTTTTGTTATGAAAATTATTTATAACGAGTGCTGCAGAGTGCCTTACCATAGTCCCTTACAGCTCATGCAGTTTAATAAAATGTATCACTCTCTCTCTCTCTCCAATTCTATTGCTCCATTAGAGAGAGCGAACCAAGCCAACATATGATCAGAAGTAGAGTTTTGGAAAACTGTATACATCAGAGATTTGTCCTGCTTGTTTTTTAATACTCAAAGTTAAATCAGAAACTTTTTGTATCACTTCAAATCTCAACTCACTACATATAGCTGATAATCCATGAGACATAAAGATGAAGTTATGAATGTCAGTGCAACTCTAGGAAAACCAGCAGAATCATAGGAAAAAAAATAAATTAAGCAAAAACCAGAAAGGAGCTTCTATACCACAACCAAAGTTCACAGTGTTTCAGTGTTCAAAGCTGCACCTTCTGAATGCCATAGTCTGTATAAAGCAAAGTGGAAGGGGTTTAATTTCATATAAAAATACAATGTAATTGCAATGTATACATAAACACTTCTACCCCCTAAAGTAGCATTGTACCTTTGTCAAGGTTACCAAGCAAAGACAAGAGTCAGTCAGTATAGTAAAATTCATCTTTATTAAAGTAAGCGGAATAATGCAATACTCAGGAAAGAATAGAGGGTAACCAAGAGACAGGGACTCTATCAGAAATAGTAGTATGTCTCCAGATCCCAATACTGCAGAGACTAAGCCAAAGTCAATGGTAGTCTCTAAGTCAGAGAGGAAGATTAGGCCAGACGGTTCCCCAGAGTAATAACTTCGAAGGTGACTGACTCATGCCTGCAGCCGGACCGGAGACGACCGTTGCCTAAAGGTGAGACAACCAACGGATCTACTGACTTACGCCTGCAGTCAGTATTGTCATAGTCTGCCAGAGCCACAGGTCTGCACCAGATAGGATATCTGCTGAACAGGAGGAAGCGTAGAAAAACCTGGACAGAGCCCCAGTTCAGCACCAGGATGGATGGTCAGACAAGCAAGGTCTTACACAGAGCGGGTAGTCAGCCAGAGTCACAGGTCTGCATCAGATTGGGTGTCCACTACAAAGGGGTAAGGCGAGAGAGTAGTCAGACAGAGCCACAGGTCAGCACCAGGATGGTTGGTCAGACAAGCCTAGGTCATACACGGAGATCAGGAGCAAAAGTAGAACTGTATAGAACATCAACATAAGGGTAACTGGATGAAAATCCAGTTCTCTTTAAATAAAAGGCGCCAGGAAGTAGATAGTTGGTGCCAGACCAGGATAGCCTGCGTCAATCACAACTCGTCGCGAGATGCATCACACACCATAACCACCGCTGCATCATATGGAGCATCAGATAGCCTAGAGCAGGGACACGGGCGTCCGCGTGTCCAGGCCCAGTCCAAGAAGCGATGTGTGGCATGACGCAGAAGCATCAATTAGACAGATACAAGTCCAGCTCCAGCAGAAGAGGTGATGCTGGATATAGGTAAGCTGTGAAGCTTACCTTTCTCGGAGCTTCACTGAATGATCCAAATACTGCAGCCGTTCAGTGAACTCATAGATAGATAGATAGATAGATTTCAGACAATGAGCTACACTCTTAAGTCCTATTTAACACACTCACTCAGGTACTAGTGAAATATATATATATATATATATATATATATATATATAGATATATAGATATATATATAGGAAGAGGTACTAGCTATGCACTCACAGACCTAAAAAGAAATATAGTTTATTAAATACAGCAGCATTTCAGTCCCCTTACAGGACCTTTGTCAAGCCCTTTAAGCTTGAATGCCAATCTACTGGAACTTTATATATATAATATATATGTGTGTGTGTAGGGAGTAAACAAAGGAGAGAAATAAGCCCCATTGAACACGTTTTGCACTTCTTACAAGAGTCTGGGGAAGTGCTTGTAAGAGAGACAAAACACGGTGGAGGTGTATTTTTCTCTGTTATACACCTCCTGTAATTATAGCTTTTTTTTATTAGTGCCTGTGTGAGTGTAATAATTAAACTTTACAAAGATGTTACATTTCTGTGATTGTTGTTCATTATCTGAATCTTTTGCATTGGTTACCTCTTTTGGCACTCAGAAAGGTATATCAGATGTGCATATTTAAAAGTGGAATTAACACATTATGAGAACTTAGGTTAATTTGACACAGATGCCAAAATCACCTATATGTTCTGTATGCTATTTTTTAATTTAAAGTAATAGTTTAGGAGATGTTTATCTTTACTTGTTTGTTAGTTTATGAAAGTTGCAATGCATTATGCACAATGCTGTCACTGAACGGGTTAAGTACTAGAATAGTGTCTGTGTATTGTTTTCCTATAAAACAGTATGCTATACTAACTTCAGTGAGGAATATAAACATGGTTGCTACCAAATGTTTGCTCTCAAGGTCACAGGTCTAAGGAAATGTCTTCAGTCTTCAGTGCTTTTTTTTATCCCACTGAGTCTGATTATGTGAATAATAATTGCTATGGAGTACATTATACTAGAGTTGTAAAACTGCTTTTGTAATTACAGACCTAAAGACTATGGGGTGTGGGAGATATTAAGGAGATCATTTTTTTTATTTCAAGTAGAGGAAGTTCATGGGACAAGCTATATTACCTTCAATCTTTAACGTAATGTTGAGTTGAAAAGTGTTTGGATTTCAGGAATAAACATGAAAGGATATATGCATTCTCTAGAAATCCCAATTCAATTATGTTGGATAGCTTATAAGTAAGAAAGGTATATGAAAATTAAGCAGAAATGTTGCACTTTAGGGAAATGCCCAATTTAATTTAATAATAAATGTTATATGTCCCCTATGGTGCAGTTGGTTTACTCAAGAATAGCTCCAGTTTGCTTTTATACATATGGGCCTTTATTACATCCTCACTATGCCCCATCCCCTCTTCCTCTAGAGTAGTGGTTCACACTTGGTAGCTTGATATGACCTTCTTCTATGCTGTCATGTAGGTATCCCCAGTCTTGTTCCCCTGTGAGAGCACAGCATGTATAATATTTGATACATAGTTTAGGGGATAATTGTGTAGTGTTTGGCATGCTATTTTTGTTTATTTTAACACTTTTAGTGCCGCAGGGGTGAGCAATGCACATCCCTCTGGCACTCAGTGCTGTCCATGGTGCTGAAAGCCTCTTTATTCCCCTACTGGCCAAGTAGGGAAGCAGAGAGAGAGAGAATGCTGTTCAACTTCAGAACTGTTGTTGTGTTGGAGATGTGTGAAGGGAGGACATCCCTTCTACATCAGCAGCACTTCGACAATCCTGTATGCTAAAAGAGACCTTTTCCACCCCTCCCCTTGAATCCAACAATTTTAGTGAATATGTCAATGTGAGTGTAGATTGAAATGTTGAAGTGTTTCAAACACATCAACAAGATCATATGTACACAGCATTGACCTTTAGTGAATCTAAGCCAAGGTGTTAAAAGACCAATTTACATCAGTGAGACATTTTGAGACTTTATTTGTCCTCTATGGTTCAATTGATGTCCTCCAGAATTGCATCTCTAGAACTTACTGTCTAACAACACATTGTAGCATAATAAATATTATTTAATTTCCCAAAGGCATAGTATAAAAGGGGCATGAGGGTGCCTGTGTTGGTGGGGTGTGGGAAAAGAATCAGTTGAACAGGGGAGGATTTTTGGGGGGTTGTTTAGTGGGATTGGAGGGCACTTACTAAAAAAGAAATCCTAAATAAAATAAAAACCATAAGACATGGTATAAAGGGGTATTAGGAGGGTGCCTGTGTTGGTGAATGAATGAATCATTTGAACAGGGAATTTGTTTTGGGGGGTTTCCTGACTGCTACTGGGGGGACAGTTATTAAAAAAAAGAAGAAATTTGTATGTAAAGTGATACAGACAGAAACCCCTTGACATAAGCTGCCACAGGGGTGGAATGATACTTGACTTCATAGAGTTTTTCGTGGAGGATAATTTGTTAGATTTGTTGTTAGAGGACCAAGTCCTGAGGAAACATTGATTTGTAGGACTTAAGCTTGTTTGGTACAAGCCCTAAGGAAACATTTATTAGGCTTAGGCTTGTTAGAAACAACCCCCCAAAATTGTTTATTTTTTTATAGGTCTATGTTTTTTTAATGTATTTATTTTTTATTTTTCCAAAGCACAAGCCCTGAAAAAAAAAAAAAAAATTCCTTGTTGGCCTAGTGCCAGCAAGTTATGTTGGCTAGTAGACACTGGCCATTGTCAAATGTCCTCCTGAGTCCCGAGTTGCAACTGCTGTTCATACTTCTGCTACTTAGCTGTTTAAGCAGCAGGATGATTAGGCAGCTGAAAGGGAATGGGATCAACAGTATCAGTAACATGGAAGATGGATGAAGAAGGTTCCACTTGCCACGATTGGCTCCAGTGATGTGCCTGAGGCAGTGGCAGAAGAATAAGTAGCCCCCAGTATATGTGGAGAAAAGAACAAGTTGGCCATTAAATCTTCTCCACCTGCCCCTCCTCCAAAATCGTCATTGGTGTGTTGTTATTAGAATATATTTTTTTCCCTTGAGAACATGAACTGTAGCTTTCATCAGCAACTGCAATGTGCACAGTGTGTGCGGTAAATAACATTTGGGGGAACAACTGTATCCAAACACCATGACACCCAAAACCAAGTACTGCCGCTGTCACTGTACCCCTTGTCCAGACCCCGCTAAGGACACATGACAACTTGCTGACAGTTTAATAGTAATGATGAACCCTCCCTGCCACCATCTTAGCATATTTTGCGGGATGGAATCTCCTCAGGTGTCGCCTGATGCACTGCTTGTGATTCTCCTCCACCACACTGGCATGTGTAGTCAGTGCAATTGGTAGAGATGAACTGCCATATCCTAACATCAAAAGAGTGGCTATAATTTGGTGGGGGAGGTAATGATAAACTAGGTGGATTGGCAGGAGATGTACTTGGTACACTAGAAGAAGAAGGTGATGTTGATGGCGAGCTAGTTGTTTCACTCATCGTGGAACTTCCAGTGTCTGTCTGGGTTTCCTTATTCTTCCTCCTCTTTGATCTCCACCTTTCTGGAGAGTCAAGGAGTACAGTAACAGTGGTGCTAGATTTCTGTAATGGGTGTTTGGCTTTAACATATTTGACATAAATGTCATGGTGTCTGTGTTTCATGTGTGCTATCAGGGAGCTTGTGCCAAGGTGTGTTCCCTCCTTTCCCATTCTCACTAACTTGTCACAAATTTTTGCACTGTACCATTGTTGATGATGATTGCACTGTGCCTGCCAGAAGAGAATAATAGTCCCACACCCATGACTTCTTAGGGGAAGGATAGGGAACAGGTGGAGAAGAATGGCCTCCTTCTTCTTCTTCTTCTCCACATTCCCCTTCACTTTTTGTGGCAGCGGATAATGTTGCTGCTACTGTCTCAGATTTAGCACTGCAACTCGGACCAGGAGTATTGCTGGCGCTGGCAAGTAGTAGAACCTGTCCTAGTCCCACATTACTTGATGACCCCATTCCCACTCTGTCCACTGTGGTCTGTGGCACACTAGCCTTATCCTCAGCATCCTGCTGCCTTTTCATCTCAGCAGCAGCAGCAGTAGCAGCAGGAATTAGACCAGTTGCAATTTCCGCAAATTCCAAAAGCTGATTGCTAGTGGTGGTGGTGATGCCCATCCTCATCCCTATCCCCCATTCCTTCTCACTTTCTGATAAAAAGGCCATCAATTTCTCTTCCACCCCAGCTTCTCCAACACCACCACCACCACTAGTCCCTACATGATGCTGCTCTATTCCAGATATCTCACTCCTGCTTGTAGGAGGTGACGAGCAATGTGACAGAGGGTCCCCTGCTGTCACACTTGGCATCATTTTCTCCTTCCCTTCCTAGTACTACTAGAAACACAAGCAGCAGGCAAAGTATTGGTGGCAGCAGGTACAACACTAGTGGCAGCACATCTGGCAGCAGGTACAACTCTAGTGGCTGCAGGTACAGCAATGGTGGCACTGGCACAAGGGGCAGCATGTCTGGCAGCGGATACAACACTAGTGGCTGCAGGTACAGAAATGGTGGCACTGGCAGCAGGGGCAGCACGTCTTGCAGCAGGAACAACAATACTGGCTGCAGGTACAGCAGTTGTGGCACTGGCAGCAGGGGCAGCACGTCTTGCAGCACGCACAGGCATCTGACATGTCCTGCTCTCACTAGTACTACCCTTTTCTCCCTCCTCTCCCATTCCCTTTTCTCCCTCCCTTCCCACTAAATTCCCTAAGATCCCTTGGGGTGATTTAGGGGGACTGAACAGCATTGGTTCAGTACTGCTAGTCACTTCCTCCTCCTCATCAGACTCAGTGGACACATAAGGGTCCTTCCAACTCCTCAATTGATTATTTTTCACCCTGCCCATAGTGATAGCAGACACTATGAGCCTTTCGTGCCTCAATTTTTGCAAAATATCACAGCAGAACAGCACAGCACGTCTATCTTGCTCTGTAGCTGCTTCTATTGTGTCTGCCTTCAGCGAAAACATCACCTTTTTATATCGGAAGTGTGAAAACAACGTAAGTCAATGGTCGTAAATTTTATAGCCATTGAAAAAATGGTGACAAATTTTGGCCAATGGGTGAAAGATGTGAAAATTTTAACCTCTAGTTTTAAAGAAAATTTTCCCACTGAAAAGCAGATAACAACGTGGTTTTCGCAAAATTTCCCGTGGGAACACGGCGACAAGTTTCGCCCACCCCAATGGATACATTATATATATATTATATATATATATACACATCACAACATGGTGGACAGCACTCACTCCAACCAGTGTGAATGCCCAGGTGCACAATCCCTGTTAAAGATAGGTAGTATAAGACAAAATGGGCAGCACCCGTGGGACTTAAAATTGTAGAATTTATTGAACAAAAAGGCAAAACCAATGGTCAACGTTTCGGTCCTGCAGGACCTTTCTAAGAGAATCCTGAAATCCTGCAGCGCCCGCAAGGTCCCCCTGCTCAAGAAAGCATGTGTACAGGCCCATCTGAAGTTTTCCAGTGAACATCTGAATGATTCAGAGGAGATATGGGTGAAGGTTTTGTGGTCAGATGAGTCCAAAATCGAGCTCTTTGGCATCAACTCAACTCAACGTGTTTGGAGAAGGAGGAATGTATCACGGTGCCTGTGATCAGGCGACATTCTGACAATCTTGTTACTGCTGCCTTCCCATTGGCTGCGCTGTACAGCTCGTCCCAGTGACAGCCTTTTTATACCGTGGGCTGTCACTTAGCTTTTGCCCTTTCGTGGTGTACCTGATGCCTAGCGCTAGTTTTGTCTACTTGATACCAGTGTATGACCGTAGACTGCCTGACTACGCTCTTGTTACTGTTCCTGATTCTGTGTACCGATTCAGATTGGCTGATGTTCCTCCTTCCTGTTCTGACCCGGCCTGGCTGACATTCCTGCTCCGTGTACCGACCCGGCGAGACCGACGACCCTGCTCCGTGTACCGACCCGGCGAGACTGACGATCTTGCTCCGTGTACCGACCCGGCTTAGCTGAAGTTCCTGTGCTGTGTACCGAATCGGCTTGGCGGTGGTTCCTGCTTGCTCCGTGCCCGGCTGGGCGAAGACCTGGAAGTACCTGCTGCTGTATCTTTGCACATCTCTCATGTTACTCTGCCTTTCTGTGTTACGGTACTCCTGTACTGTGTACAATCCAGTCCGTGGGTTTTGAGTCTCAGTGTGTCAGTGCTCCTCCACACCGTACTAGTGATTGCTTGGTCTTCCGCTTTCGGTTCAGTTAGGCGCATCCGGTAGTCTGCCGAGTCCAGACCATAGCATTCATTAACCCCTTCGGGGGTGGTGCCTCGTTCTACTCTTGCTACACCAGTGTTGTTACATCTCCGGTGCGCTGTGCGATTGGTATTTCCATATAGGTACAGTTGGGCGCTTCTGGTTGCCATCCATTTTATACCTATATGCACATTAACCCTTTGTGGATAGCAAAGGCACACGGTGGTGGATAGTCTCGGTAGGGCCTCCATTCCTTGCACAAACTCTGACTCGCTCTTTTGTAGCCTACCGTGGGTGCCCACCGTTGCATCCTCCATATAGGTGTACCTTGCCTGTTAGCTGCTGCTGTTCTGTCACTGTCGCCTCCTGCTGCCTACAGGCGACATTGGGCCTCCGCTATTCTGGGCTACTTAGTCAGTGGCTCCATTGTTCACATTGGACTCTACTACACTGTATCATTCTAAGTTACCTGACCTGTGTCAGTATTGTGATTGTATGTCCATACTGGACGCGTGTGGGTTAACTAGTTTGTAACCTGTCCTGTGTCAGTTATTGCTGCTAATTACTGGACCCATGAGGGTTACACCATTCCTTGTGTGCTTTAATAAAATTGTGTTTTACCAACATCTACCGTGTCTGAGTGTACTGAACCGTAACAGTATGAAAGGGCCTGTTCAAATACAAGAGGAATATGAGGTACAAAATATTATTGACTCACGCAGATTCAGAGGGAAATTGCAGTATTTGGTCCACTGGAAAGGCTATGGTCCGGAGGAGCGTTCATGGGTTGATTATAAGGACCTTCATGCTCTCAGATTACAGTGCAATTTCCATGCCAAGTACCCCCGTAAGCCAGGTCCCTCTTCTCGGAGTGGGGTCTTTGAGAGGAGGGTACTATCACGGCACCAGTGATCAGGCGACATTCTGACAATCTTGTTACTGCTGCCTTCCCATTGGCTGCACTGTACAGCTCCTCCCAGTGACAGCCTTTTTATACCCTGGGCTGTCTCTTAACGTTTGCCCTTTCGAGGTGTACCTGATGCCTAGCGCTAGTTTTATCTACTTGATACCAGTGTATGACCCCAGACTGCCTGACTATGCTCTTGTTACTGTTCCTGATTCTGTGTAGCGATTCAGATTGGCTGACATTCCTGCTCCGTGTACCGACCCGGCGAGACTGACAACCCTGCTCCGTGTAACAACCCGGCGAGACTGACGATCCTGCTCCGTGTACCGACCCTGCTTGGCTGACGTTCCTGTGCTGTGTACCGAATCGGCTTGGCGGTGGTTCCTGCTTGCTCTGTGCCCGGCTGGGCGAAGACCTGGCAGTTCCTGCTGCTGTATCTTTGCACATCTCTCATGTTACTCTGCCTTTCTGTGTTACAGTACTCCGGTACCTTGTACAATCCAGTCCGTGGGTTTTGAGTCTCAGTGTGTCAGTGCTCCTCCACACTGTACTAGTGATCGCTTGGTCTTCCGCTTTGGGTTCAGTTGGGTGCATCCAGTAGTCTGCCGAGTCCAGACCATAGCGTTCATTAATCCCTTCGGGGGTGGTGCCTCATTCTACTCTTGCTACACCAGTGTCGTTACATCTCCGGTACTCTGTGCGGTTGGTATTCCCATATTGGTACAGTTGGGCGCTTCTGGTTGCCATCCATTTTAAACCTATACTCACATTAACCCTTTGTGGGTAGCAAAGGCACACGGTGGTGGATAGTCTCGGTAGGGCCACCGTTCCTTGCACAAGCTCTGACTCGCCCTTTTGTAGCCTACGGTGGGCGTCCACCGTTGCATCCTCCATACAGGTGTACCTTGCCTGTTAGCTGCTGCCGTTCTGTCATTGTCGCCTCCTGCTGCCTACAGGCAACATTGGGCCTCCGCTGTTCTGAGCTACTTAGTCAGTGGCTCCATTGATCACATTGGACTCTACTACACTGTATCATTCTAAGTTACCTGACCTATGTCAGTATTGTGATTGTATGTCCATACTGGACCCTTGTGGGTTAACTAGTTTGTAACCTGTACTGTGTCAGTTATTGCTGCTAATTACTGGACCCGTGAGGATTACACCACTACTTGTGTGCTTTAATAAAATTGTGTTTTACCAAAATCTACCATGTCTGAGTGTACTGAACCGTAACTGAATGCTGCCTATGACCCCAAGAACACCATTCCCACCATTAAACATGGAGGTGGAAACATTATGCTTTGGGGGTGTTTTTCTGCTAATGGGACAGGACAACTTCACCGCATCAAAGGGACGATGGATGGGGCCATGTACCGTCAAATCTTGGGTGAGGACCACCTTCCCTCAGCCAGGGCATTGAAAATGGGTCGTGGATAGGTATTCCAGCATGACAATGACCCAAAACACATGGCCAAGGCAACAAAGGAGTGGCTCAAGAAGAAGCACATTAAGGTCCTGTAGTGTCCTAGCCAGTCTCCAGAACTTTAATCCCATAGAAAATCTGTGGAGGGAACTGAAGATTCGAGTTGCCAGATGTCAGCCTCGAAACTTTAATGACTTGGAGAGGATCTGCAAAGAGGAGTGGGACAAAATTCCTCCTGAGATGTCTGCAAACTTGGTGGCCAACTACAAGAAACACCTGACCTCTGTGATTGCCAGCAAGGGTTTTGCCACCAAGTACTAAGTCATGTTTTACAAAGGGGTCAAATACTTATTTCACTCAGTAAAATACCAATCAGTTTATAACATTTTTGAAATGCATTTTTCAGGATTTTTTTGTTGTTATTCTGTCTCTCACTGTTCAAATAAACCTACCATTAAAATTATAGACTGATCATTTCTTTGTCAGTGGACAAACATACAAAATCAGCAGAGGATCAAATAATTTTTCCCTCACTGTATGTGGGGATCTGTGACTTCCAATGATCAATGGAAGCAGGCAGGAGGGGTGTCAGGCACTGTATCTAGGGATCTGTGACTACCAGGATGCAGTGGAATCAAGCTTTGGGGTCAGGTAGTATATATGAAGATAATTAACTACCAGTGGACAGTGGAAACAGGTTGGGGGGTCAGCCAGTCAATGTGCTGACCAGGCTAAAGTGGAGGTGTCAGAAAGAGTATGTGGGGATCCCTGACTACCAGTAGGCAGTGGAACAAGGTTATGGGTCAGACACTAAATGTTGGGGATCTGTGACTACCAGTGTTCAGTAGAATCAGACTGGGAGTCAAACAGTGTATATGGGGGGTTGTGACTACTAGTGGGCAGTGGGATGAGACTGGGGGAAGTCAGACAGTAGGCCGTGAAAAAAAGGCTGAGGGGAAGGAAAGGTATGTAAGTGTGGAGGTCACAGAAGACCGACTCACCCAGTCAGCAAAGCCCCACCAAGGGTTGTTGTCCTGGATACTCTGAATCAGGCAGGAGGCAGGAACAGATGGCTGTCACTTGCCAGTAGACCAGTGAGGCAAGTGAATTTAGCTCTTGCAGTGGTAGGGATGAGGACCACCAGACAACTCCCCTCCAGGCATCCCCTCCAGAAATACAGCCAAAACTTGTATTTTGGAGGGTAAAACAGAACTGCTTTTTAATTGAAGACATACAAAGATTTTATACACTTCAAGCTGGCATCCTTGTGTAGATAGTCAAATTAAAGCTTGGGACAATACTGAGACAGTGTCCAATCAAGGGAACACCAGGGGACAAATCAGAGATAGCATTTTAATCTACAATCAGAGCCCCCCTTTCCAATCCAGGAAAAAGTCCTTGAAACACAACTGCTCTCATAGCAGGGGTCAATTAGTGTTCATTTGATGCAGATCTGCAGGTGGCATCCTATCCCAAGATCTAGGCTTCAGCATTGTATGTGCACAGGATGCACAGCAAAATACAGTACAGAGGTGAATAACACAGAACAAAAAATACAAAACATTCGGGGGGGGTGTGGCTTAGAGATTTAGCTGTAGCTGTAGAGCTCCGCTATCGGGGACCAACTTAAAGCTTACGCTAGAGGACCTTATTATATTTTCGAGGCCTCATAATAGTTTCTCAGTGTTGGGGCATCCTCTTTTATATGACTAAAGGTAAGAAATCTTGTGGAGACTCCAGGATCCGATCCTTCGCTTTGCAGCAAAACTATGCTGGCTACTTCCCAGCCTACGCACTCATCAGCTACTCATCGGCAATGACGCAACATGTGGATGGTTGGGACACTCGGTCCTCGGCCACGACGGATTCACTTGGTGAACCTTCTACAAAGATGGACATCCAAAACTTACTGCAGGATCTTAAATCCTTCTTGAAAGAAGAATTACAGGGGATGCGCTACTACGTGGCGCAACTTGGTGATCGGGTTACGGCGGTAGAAGAGGATTTCGATAAATGGTGGCCATTCCTCACAGAGGTAATGACTAAAGTGAACACGATGATTTAGAGAATCGGAACAGGAGACAGAAAGTGCAACTCCATGGTATAGGAGAAGCCGTCACAGCTGAGGCATTACCTGATTTTCTTCAGCGGCTATTCCAATTCCTCCTGAATTCATCTGATCCGGTTCACCCCAAAATCGATAGAGCTCATAGGGCTTTGAAGCAGAAACCACGACCCGACGATCCACCTAGGGATGTGATCCTAAGATTTCACAACTTCATTGATAAAATGGTGATCATGTCCGCAACACGCAATGTTCCATCGGTGACATTCGAAGGCCACACCATCACCTGCTTTAATGATCTCTTTTAGTGATGAGCGAGCACCCCAATGCTCGGGTGTTCGGGTGCTCTGACCGAGCGCCCCCGGAGGCTCGAGTGCTCGGCCGAGCACCCGAGCCCCATTGAAGTCAATGGGAGGACTCGAGCATTACACCAGGCACCCCCTGCTCTGATGAGGGGAGGGTGCCTGGTCCATAGGAAAAGGGCAGAAAAGGATGGAAACACCACAGAAATGGTTCAGGGACAGCATAGGGAGGATGTCTGGATGCATCTTGGACTCCAACATCGCTGCTGGGAACGATCTTTCGCCCGTAGTACGCCATTTTTACAGACTGACCATAAAACACACAAAAAGGAAAATAAAAACGACTTTAGGCGAAAAATTGCTACCAAACAATATTTGCTGTATATTTACTTGTATATTATCTGCAAATTATCCCAAAAATTTCCTTGATTTTCTGAAGTGAGGCCATGATTAAGAGGGAAACGGGCGCAGAGGCAAATTCTCCCAAAAATTTCCTTGATTTTCTGAAGTGAGGCCATGATTAAGAGGGAAACGTGCGCAGAGGCAAATTCTCCCAAAAATTTCCTTGATTTTATTGAACTGAGGCCATGATTAAGAGGGAAACGTGCGCTGAGCTGACCATCTAAAACATTATGGGTGAGGGTCTGCTGCAGAGCTGACCATCCTAAACATTATATGCGAAGGCCCGCTAGTGAGCTGACGCTATAAAACATTATATGAGAGGGCCCGTTAGAGAGCTGACCCAATAAAACATTATATGAGAAGGCCCGCTGGTGAGCTGACCTATATAAAAATTGTCAAACAGGGCCCGCTGGTGAGCTGGCCCTATATAAAAATTATATCATAGGGCCCGCTGGTGAGCTGGCCCTATATAAAAATTATAGCACAGGGCATATGGAAGAGGAGGAGGAGGATGAGAAGATTAAGAGTCAACCATATACCCGTTTTTTGGGTGGAAGGGGTGAATGGGAATACAGAGTATTCCCATCATTGTAAATAACATATATAAAGTGAGTTTATGTTCCCCCGGGGCTTTCCTCCAGTGGAGTGGAGAAGTCAGGGGAAATCCAGGCCTTGTTCATTTTTATAAGTGTCAACCTATCAGCATTGTCGGTGGAAAGGCGGATACGCTTATCTGTTATGATGCCACCAGCAGCACTAAATACCCGCTCAGACAGAACGCTGGCGGCAGGGCAGGCCAGCACCTCCAAGGCGTAGAGTGCCAGTTCATACCACGTGTCCAGCTTGGACACCTAGTAGTTGTAAGGCACAGAGGGATCATTGAGGACGCTGACACGGTCTGCTACGTACTCCTTCACCATCTTCCAAAACTTTTCCCTCCTTGTGACACTAGGCTGCGCATCAGGGTGAGGGTGCTGGCGGGGTGTCATGAAGGTGTCCCACGCCTTGGAGAGTGTTGCCCTGCCTTTGTCGGAACTGCTGTGTGCTCCCCTTTTCTCCCCTTCTCGGTTGGCCAAGGTAGCACGTACTCTGCCGCCAGCGTTGTCAGATGGAAAATTTTGGAGCAATTTTTCAACAAGAACCTTCTGGTATTGCACCATTTTGCTTGTCCTCTCCACCGGAGGAATGAGAGATGAGAAATTCTCTTTGTAGCGGGGGTCCAGAAGGGTGAACACCCAGTAATCCGTGTTGTCTAAAATGCGTACAACGCGTGGGTCACGGGAAAGGCAGCCTAACATAAAGTCAGCCATGTGTGCCAGAGTACCAACAGGCAAGATTTCGCTGTCCTCACCAGGAGGATGACTCTCAATCTCCTCATCCTCTTCCTCCTCTTCTGCCCACCCACGCTGAAGAGATGGAACTAAAGTTCCATGGCTACCCTCTGTAGCGGAGGCAACCGTGTCTTCCTCCTCCTCCTCCTCCTCCTCCGCCTCCTCCAATTGTCGCTGAGAAGACGAAGTGAGGGTGCTCTGGCTATCACCTTGTGTAAGCTCTTCCTCCCCCATTTCCACCTCTTCCACATGCAAAGCGTCGGTTTTAATTGTGAGCAGCGAGCGTTTCAGTAGACACAGAAGTGGGATGGTTACACTGATAATAGCGTTATCGCCGCTCACCATCTGTGTCGATTCCTCAAAATTGCGTAAAACCTCGCAGAGGTCTGACATCCATTCCCACTCCTCACTTCTGATTACAGGAAGTTGAACGGAGAGGCGACGACCGTGTAACAGCTGGTACTCCACTACTGCCCTCTGCTGCTCACAAAGCCGGGCCAACATGTGGAAGGTGGAGTTCCAGCGCGTGCTCACGTCACACAGCAGCCGGTGAGCTGGCAATTGTAAGCGCTGCTGCAGCTTCAACAGGCCGGCCGAAGCTGTAGATGACTTACGGAAATGTGCACACACGCGGCGCACCTTGGTCAAGAGATCATGCACATTGGGGTAGGTTTTTAGAAATCGCTGAACCACTAAATTAAATACATGCGCTAGGCATGGTACGTGTGTGAGCTTGCCGAGCTCCAAAGCCGCCACCAAGTTACGCCCATTATCACACACAACCATGCCTGGTTGCAGGTTGAGTGGCGAGAGCCACTGCTCGGTCTGGTGACTAATCCCCTGCAACAGCTCTGAGGCCGTGTGCTGTTTGTCCCCAAAGCAGATCAGCTTCAGCACGGCCAGTTGACGCTTCCCCACTGCAGTGCTACACTGCTTCCAGCTACTGGCTGATGGGGGAGTGGCGCTGCGTGTAGAGAATTCGGAGGTGGAAACGGAGGAGGAGGAGCCAATAACGTAGGTGCTGGCGGAAACCCTGATGGAGGTAGGGCCCGCAATCCTCGGCGTGGGTAGCACCCGTGCCATCCCAGGGTCCGAGTCGCTCCCAGCCTCCACGACATTCACCCAGTGTGCCGTCAGGGAAATGTAGCGTCCCTGGCCACAAGCACTTGTCCATGTGTCAGTCGTTAAGTGGACCTTCCCAGTAACTGCGTTGGTCAGGGCACGGGTGATGTTACGGGACACATGGTGGTGTAATGCGGGGATGGCACACCGGTAAAAGTAGTGGCGGCTGGGGACCGCGTACCGAGGGACAGCTGCTGCCATCAGGCTGCGGAAGGACTCAGTGTCCACAAGCCTAAATGGCAGCATTTCGATGGCCAGTAATTTGGAAAGGTGTGAGGTTAGTGCTATGGCCTGTGGGTGGGTGGCTGGGTATTTTCGCTTGCGCTCAAATGCCTGGGGTAACGACATTTGGACGCTGTGCTGGGACAGGGAAGTGGATGTGGTCGCTGATGGTGCTTCAGATGCTACAGGTGCAGGGCGGGAGGTATGCGGGCCTGCGCCTTCGACAGGCGATTGGCCGGCACCGAAAACAGGGGAAGAGGAGGCAGTGGTGTGGCCTGCAGACACAGATGGGCGATCCAGGCGTTCCTCCCACTTATTACGGTGCTTGGATGCCATGTGTCGGATCATGCTGGTGGTGGTGAGGTTTCTAGTGTTCATGCCTCGGCTCATTCTGGTGTGGCACAGGTTGCAAACTACAATTCTTTTGTCGTCCGCACTTTCCTTAAAAAAACGCCATACCGCGGAACACCTACCCTTTGGCAAGGTAGATTTACGCAAGGGGGTGCTCCGTGGAACATTTGCGGGCCGGTTTGGTGCGGTCCGCCTTCTTTCTGTAGCCACACCACTGCCTCTTCCAGCCTGTTGCGGTGCTGCAGATGGCTCACCCTCAGGACTGCTGTCATCGCTCGGCTCTACACCTTCCCAGGTGGGGTCAGTCACCTCATCGTCCACCAAGTCCTCCTCCACTTCCTCACTCTGATCATCCTCCTCATGTCTTGATCCCACCACATACTCAGTCATTGACAACTGTATAACATTCTCCTCAACAAGGTCTTGAGACGGAAATAGTGGTTGATTTAATGGCAACTGTGTCTCATCATCATCATCATCATCCACTACTTCCTTTGACCTTAAATGCCGTTCACATCTGTCATCTTCTTGTGATTGGGTACCCTCTAGAGGTTGTGAATCAGGGCACAAGATGTCATGTTCCTCTGCAAGCGTGCTTGGAGAGAGGGTCAAATGAAGGATTGGTGATGAGACGAGCTCCTCACTATATCCCAGTGTGGGATCACTTCTTTGACCAGACCGTGTATGGTGGGAGGAAGGATGATCAGAGTGAGGATTATGTTGACCAGACTCTTGGCTACTGAGAGTGGACTTGGTGGAAGACAGGGTGGTGCTTAACCGACTGGAAGCAGTATCAGCTGACATCCAACCGACCACCTGTTCGCAGTGGTCGGACCTCGAGAGTGATGTCCTGCGACGCCCTGTGAAATGAGACATGAAGCTAGGTATGGTGGATGTCTTTCTTTCTTGTGCTCTGGCACCAGGCACAGTTTCTCTGCGTCCTGTCCCGCGCCCTGAACTATCAGGATCACGTCCACTTCCCCGTCCCTTTTTACCCGCCTTCTTCATCTTACACGGAATATGTGACTTTAATATTTGAGTTTGAAAACTTAACAGTATTTCTTCCTATTCTGCAACTGTGCAGAGTACACAGAATAGGCTGCTAAACTGCGGTGACACACACTGAATGGAATATGTGACTTTAATATTTGAGTTTGAAGACTTAACAGTATTTCTTCCTATTCTGCAACTGTGCAGAGTACACAGAATAGGCTGCTAAACTGCGGTGACGAACACAGAATGGAATATGTGACTTTAATATTTGAGTTTGAAAACTTAACAGTATTTCTTCCTATTCTGCAACTGTGCAGAGTACACAGAATAGGCTGCTAAACTGCGGTGACACACACTGAATGGAATATGTGACTTTAATATTTGAGTTTGAAGACTTAACAGTATTTCTTCCTATTCTGCAACTGTGCAGAGTACACAGAATAGGCTGCTAAACTGCGATGACACACACTGAATGGAATATGTGACTTTAATATTTGAGTTTGAAGACTTAACAGTATTTCTTCCTATTCTGCAACTGTGCAGAGTACACAGAATAGGCTGCTAAACTGCGGTGACACACACTGAATGGAATATGTGACTTTAATATTTGAGTTTGAAGACTTAACAGTATTTCTTCCTATTCTGCAACTGTGCAGAGTACACAGAATAGGCTGCTAAACTGCGGTGACACACACTTAATGGAATATGTGACTTTAATATTTGAGTTTGAAAACTTAACAGTATTTCTTCCTATTCTGCAACTCTGCAGAGTACACAGAATAGGCTGCTAAACTGCGGTGACACACACTGAATGGAATATGTGACTTTAATATTTGAGTTTGAAGACTTAACAGTATTTCTTCCTATTCTGCAACTGTGCAGAGTACACAGAATAGGCTGCTAAACTGCGGTGACACACACTGAATGGAATATGTGACTTTAATATTTGAGTTTGAAAACTTAACAGTATTTCTTCCTCTTCTGCAACTGTGCAGAGTACACAGAATAGGCTGCTAAACTGCGGTGACACACACTGAATGGAATATGTGACTTTAATATTTGAGTTTGAAGACTTAACAGTATTTCTTCCTATTCTGCAACTGTGCAGAGTACACAGAATAGGCTGCTAAACTGCGGTGACACACACTGAATGGAATATGTGACTTTAATATTTGAGTTTGAAAACTTAACAGTATTTCTTCCTATTCTGCAACTGTGCAGAGTACACAGAATAGGCTGCTAAACTGCGGTGACACACACTGAATGGAATATGTGACTTTAATATTTGAGTTTGAAAACTTAACAGTATTTCTTCCTATTCTGCAACTCTGCACAGTACACAGAATGTGCTGCTAAACTGCGGCGAAGCACACTGAATGGAATATGTGACTTTGATATTTTAGTTTGAAGACTT
Source organism: Rhinophrynus dorsalis (assembly GCA_037306005.1). Classification (NCBI taxonomy): domain Eukaryota; kingdom Metazoa; phylum Chordata; class Amphibia; order Anura; family Rhinophrynidae; genus Rhinophrynus; species Rhinophrynus dorsalis. The sequence goes on from CM074724.1 coordinate 272,412,735, forward strand.
AACAGTATTTCTTCCTATTCTGCAACTCTGCACAGTACACAGAATGTGCTGCTAAACTGCGGCGACGCACACTGAATGGAATATGTGACTTTGATATTTTAGTTTGAAGACTTAACAGAATGTGCTCTAATCTGCAACTTTGCACACTAAACAGAATGTGCTCTAATCTGCAACTTTGCACACTAAACATAATGTGCTCTAATCTGCAACTTTGCACACTAAACAGAATGTGCTCTAATCTGCAACTCTGCACACTAAACAGAATGTGCTCTAATCTTCAACTTTGCACACTAAACAGAATATATGTTTTTTTTTTTTTGTTTTTTTTTTCCCCCACACAAAATAACCTGCTGCCCCCACACACAGTAGTCCTAAAAAGGACTTTTGGTTCTTTTTTTTTCACAATTTTGCTTTTTTTCCTCCCTACACTGACTTTCCCTTCCTATCCTCAGCTCTCCCTGGCTAAGACTGAGCCGAACTCGCTGGTCAGGTGCTATACAGCACCCGACCACGGGTTCTGGCCAGCCAATCAGTGTAATGCCAGCAGCCAACATGGCTGCTGGCATTACACTGATGTCAGAGCCTCCCTGCACGTTTATTGGCTGCGCAGCAGCCGCAAAACGTGCGGGGAGGAGACCCGAACATGGCGGGCGAGCACATGCGGTACTCGTACGAGTACCGCCATGTGCCGAGCAGAGCGATGCTCGAGCCGATCCGAGCATCGGCCGAGCATGCTCGCTCAACACTAATCTCTTTCCCACTACTGTTAAATGGAGGTGTGACCTCAAGCCTATCACATCAGCATTGCAGAAACACAACATTCGCTATCGCTGGGGTTATCCTCTCACTTTTACTGTAACTGTTGATGGAAAACCACACCACCTGAAATACAACGGGGATTATACTGCTTTCGTTCGAGCTCTAACCTCCAATTGTTAGAGGGCGCTACTCTGCCCCCAAAGATCATGGATCTGGTTTCCTGGAAGGATTGCTCGGTGTTGGATCTACACTGGAGCCCAGCTGGGATGAAGAAAAGCAAATCTTATTCTGCTCAACAGATGGAGAATCAAGGCACAACCGATGTCTGTCATAAAGCTGCCTGACTACTACAGTGACGCTGGAATTTGGGTTTAACCTACTTGGACGGACTCTTTGTTCTTCCATACCTTACCTGGTCTCTACTCGCTGTTCAGAGACTGCTAGTTTGCCTCTGCATCGAGTTTCCAAGACGCATTGGACTGGAAATGTACTCTGATGACTGCAGGATCTCTAATGACCCTACCACTATGTTTTATGTTTTATTCTTAGACAGGCAGTCTGTCCCTTTAGGTTCTTAATTAACTCAGATCCTATACATGGACCTGGTATCCTATCTTTATCTTGTTTAGTGAGTATCGGGCTTTCCCTTCCCTTCTCCACCCCATTCACCTCCCCCTTTCCTTGCATTTAGCCTAGAGCCGTAGATCAGTCTAGGAAGGGACCAGTTGTCTATGGATCACCGATGCTCTTCCTATTAGAGCAGTTTTCACATCCCATATATTACTTCCTGCCAGGGTATACCTTATTTCCTTTAAAGTTTCTAGGATTATAATATTGAGATTCTGTTACAAACAATGTGTAACTAATTGTAACTGTTACTGTTACTGTGTGTGAACGACATGGCATTGTCCCTCTATACATTAAATCTTATGCAACATCTGCTCCACTGTCCCTGTTTCTCTCTCCCAGGCTATCCTAGGGTATTTGTGCATTGTTCCTAATTTACCGCAGACATATCTGGTGGGTGTCTCAGGTTGCTTTCATTCCTTCCATTATTTTTCCTTACCATTTCACCCCCCCTCTGCTTCTATTCCTACTCAAGTCTTGCTTTATTTCTCTCTCTGACTACCCCCCCCCCCCCGTAGTCTGGAAGCCTTTCTGTATGGCACTCTTCAACTGTGTCTCCAGCAGGAATACTTCCAGTCTCGATAGGTTTCAAATTCTAACATGTATCCAATGTCGGTATTATATGCCTATATTTTGGGGAACACTGCCATGTCCTTTGCTGCAATGTTGATGACTATGTACTTAGTTACATAGTTACAGGTTTCCTGATTTTTGCTTTATGCTCCTGAAAGCTATTTTCTTTTCCTTTTTGGGTTGCTTTCTCTAGTGGGGCCCTTCCTCTCTGTATGCTACGAATTCTTAGTGGTTCAGTGTCTATAGCCGGCTCCCTCGCTCTTTCTAATCGCTCCTTCTGCTTTGTTGCATGGATGACGTGGCGACAAACTGCTTTAGCCTATTTTCATAGCTTCGAAAGGCATTAGCATTTACTCTTCCTAGGGAGTGTTACCATTCTGTTTAGGCCCCTACCGTCCCCCTCTTCTCCAATTATCCTATCATTTTGTTCCCTTAAGTCTGATTCCCACCTATTAGGCCTTCCTATTACATGGTTTTTCTACGTAAACCTTTGCCTATTAGCGCTATTGTCCCCCGAGATGCGGAATCCGAGGCTCCGTGTCTCCCCTACTATTTCCACTGTTATTATTTTTGTGCTGCTTATCCACTTTACTTACACATACATCTGCTAGCCAAGATGTTGACAGTCCCGCCTCTCACTTCTTCTGGGGTGTTGTTCTCTACTGTATATACATGTCAGGGACAGGTGTGGTTGTCCCGCCCTGCTTCCCAGACTAGAGTGTGCTTATTCTTGATTTTTTCTCTTGTACCTGTCTTTCTTTTTGCTCTCTCTTCCTTCTCCCCTCTATTCCTTGCCCCATGGACCCGAATCTGTGCATGGATTTGGAAACCCTCACACTCAACCTTTCTGACCCCAGGCCCTCGACTTCTTTGGGTAGTCCTGTCGTAATTTTTCCAACCTCATGGCTACAGGAACTAATGCTTCCGGTGTGGACTTGGGCCTACTAAAAATTGTGTCTCAAAATGCTAAGGGGTTAAATTCTCCCCGGAAATGATCCGTGGCTTTAAGGGATTTCCAGCGACTGGGGGAGATATTGTTTTCATCCAGTTGACCCATTTTAAAAAATCTCAAGAAATGAAACTGACTAATGTGTCCTTCTCCCAGGCCTTTACTGCTTCAGATTCGGTTAAGAAAAATGGAGTGGCCACTATATTCCATAAAAATGTTCCCTTTTTCCTTATGGCCGAAATAAAAGATAAGGGAGGTAGATTCCTGTTTCTTAAAGACAGAATAGAGGGTACTGTCTATACCTTTGCTAACATTTACGCTCCCAGTTCTCTCCAGATAGATTTTTTTGGATTCCATCCTCAATAAATTAGCTTCTTTTATGGAGGAAGTGCTCATCTTGTGGGTGATTTCAATCTCCCTCTTTACCCTAAACTTGACTGCTCCTCGGGTAACACGTCCTACTCTCAAAAGATAGACGGTTTAACCAAATACTATTGATGCTCTTCCAGCTGGGAAATCCCCTGGACCAGACGGATTCTTCCAAGCCTATTATAAAACCTATAAACACCTCTTAATCCCGTTTCTCACTTCCACCTTCACAACCTTACCTGAGGAAGTATCGAGATACCCGACCTTTACAGAAGCACATATCTCTCTCATTCCAAAGCCGGATAAAAATCTGCTCTTTTGCGAGAACTATAGACCTATCTTTTTTAGTAAACTTCGATCTGAAAATATATGCTAGAGTACTGGCAGACCGTCTGAAGCCTTTTTTGCCCTCTGTGATCCACCTGGATCAGGCAGGCTTCACGCCTCGGAGAGAGGCTAGAGATAATACTCGGAAACGTATAAATCTAATTCATTCTGTTGCTGTATCAAAGATGCCCACTCTGCTCCTTACAACGGATGCTGAGAAGGCATTTGACAGGATAGATTGGGGATTCCTGGCGCATACTTTAGAGGTGTTTGGGCTGGGACCTATCTTTTGAAATTATATTCTTTCACTGTATTCCAACCCATCCGCGAGAATTCGGGTAAATGGTTGTGTCTCTGATAGGTTCTCTATCACAAACGGGACTAGGCAGGGTTGTCCACTCTCACTGCTCTTGTTCATTTTGGTGATGGAGCCGTTCGCCCAGCACGTTTGTTTAAATCCTCACATTACAGGTATTGTGCTGGGAGTAAAGGAATATAAGTTGTCTATGTTCACAGATGATGTTCTCCTAACAGCAACGTATCCTGAGATGTCTGTCCCGGAATTCCTGTCTGAATGCTTCACCTTCTCTGCCTTTTCTTATTTTAAGATCAATATGGCTAAGTCTGAAACATTGGCCATAGGGTTAGACCCTCAGATTTTGCATACATTGCATACCTCCTTCCTTTATCACTGCCCCCCCCAAATATATCAGATATCTGGGTATTAATCTTAATCCTAATATAGATTCTTTGTTCTATGCCAACTTTCCCCCGCTTCTAGCCGTGATTCGACGAGATCTCCTGTCCTGGGAACCTCTATATGTATCGTGGCTGGGTTGGATGCAAGCCATAAAAATGATGATCCTCCCGTGGGTTTTATATTTATTTCAGACGATTCTGATACAATTGCTTAGGCAATTCTTCACAGATCTCAACCGTCTCCTTACCAAATTTATTTGGAGATCTAGGAGACCGAGGATAAGTTCTCAAACACTCTCTAGACACTCTGCTGATGATGGGGTGGGTTACCCTAATTTTCTCCTTTACCATCATGCAGCCTTACTATCAGAAGTACCTGACTGGATCCTTAGTGGTTCACATAAATCCTGTATTTGTATGGAGAAATCCTTTCCAGGAATAGCGGATCCAATTTTAGAGTTCTTTAATCCACATTCAGGAGTTGCTCTCCCTCCTGTCCGTCATGCTACCTTATCTCCAGTCTTCCTTGTAGGTCACCGATATAAACGTGTGGGAAAACTTTTCCCTCGATATTCCCCATTTATGAGGATTTTTTCCCGTCTGCCTTCTCCACACTTCTTAGATTCTAATCAATTCCCCAGATGGTCTTCTCTTCCAGAGCTTAGCGTATGGGACCTTGTCAAGGACGGGGCTCTCCTTGGCTTTTCAGATGTTAGAGACTTCTTTTCTCTCCCTCCCAACGAAATATGGCTCTATCTCCATATTAAACACTTTATTGACACCCCCCATATTCGTGGCTCCACCACTAGACAGTTAACGAAATTCAAGGCCCTTCTTCAGCAGTAATGCCTGGAGGGGAGATTTATGAGTAAAATATACGCCATCCTACTCGCAGAATCTGCTACAGATACTTTAGCCTATGTGAAGGCTTGGGAGAGGGATTTTGGTAGGTCACTACCCCAGGCAGCCTGGAAGGCTATCTGGAAAACCATGGTCACCTCCTCTATCTCTTCTCAGTAGCTTGAACTTAATTATAAGATTTTATTCCACTGGTATCTTACCCCTGATAGGCTCAGAAAGATATTCCATTCCACGTCTCCCAGTTGTTGGAGATGCGGGACTTCCCCAGGTACCCTTTTTCACATTTGGTGGTCATGCCCACTTATCAAGCCCTATTGGGAGGAATGCCTGGCATCAACTGAATCAACCCTCGGGGCCTCCTTAACCAGGGACCCATTGCAGATTTTGCTATATAGTAGCCTCCCACCTCTCCCGAAACCTGATTGGTACCTGTTTCTTCTTTTCCTTAATTCTACAAAAGCTTTAATACCACTAAAATGGAAATCACCTGTCCCTCCTTCCCCTATCAGCTGGAAACAGACGATAGTGGAACAGGTGTCACTCAAACTTATGGCTTTACTACACAGGGGTTATGACCTTAGTGTCCTCTGGCCAGCCTTTATAAACTGGTTTCCCTGAAGTCTATTCATTGTTCTGATCTCCACGGGTTCTTCCCTCCCCACTCCCTACCTCTCCACTATTTCCTCATTCTCTCTCCCACCCTTTTTTTTCCTTTTTTCTATGATCTTTCTCCTCTTCTCTTCTATTCTTTACTCAACATTTTGTGGGATCCATTTAACCAAACGCTGTTAATGACCCCTGTCAGGGAAATATTGCATTGGGAGCATTCATTGAATTTTGGGGAAATGTTTTTGTTCATGTAGATTCTATATTACTATTCTAAGTTTGTATGTACTGCGGTGTACTGATTTTCCTTTGTTTATGTATACATTGCATACCTCTATATGTATGTTCTTCTTTTTATTCTTTTGCTCCTGATTCAATAAAGACTGATTTAAACAAAAAATATAAAACATTCACCAAACTTGGTCAATCCCTTGACACTCCCATGGCTTACTGTCTGATCCCTGTTCTGATACAAATATCTGAAACACCGCCCTCTGCCACGGTTACTGGTTGGTAGACCTAGGGTTACACTATTATCCAGCCAGACAGAAAAATAATAAATTGCATTTGTTAGAGGGGTCATGGCACACAAACATAGGGCAACAAAAATGTTTCTCTTCAAACTGAAATCAGTGAATAATGGCAGTTTCCGCTTGGTGAATAATTCCCCAGGAAAAGTACAGTTTTTCTGCCTTTTCCAGCCTTTTTCACCCATTGAAATCAATGGGAAGAAAAATGTTTCTCCACCACACAAATGTTTTCTACCGCCATATAAAAGGGTGTCAGGCTCTCACAGCAGCCATTCTGAGTTTGTGAGAGGAGAGAGCAGCAACTTGTTAGAGCTAGAGAAGACAGGGGAATTGAAGTTTAGTTTAGGGAATTATTTAGCTAGGACATTTATTCCATGTATTAGGAGAGGCAGTGGGGCACTCTGGGGAGAAGAAGGGAGGAAGGAGATTGACCTCAAATACTCCAAAATTCAGATTTACTGTTTGGCGAGACACAGGAAGCTGGGGACCAATTTGCATGCTGATGTTGTTGTTATTGTCTCTGCTGGGTGGAGAAGTCTGGGGAAAGAAGTTGCTGATTTTGTTTTTCATTTATAATTTTTTTTTGTACAGACTGTGATAAGACAACAGGGTGGACAACTTAAAAAAAAAAGAAAAGAAAAAAGAATAACAAACTAAATATATTAGGTGACAGTGGCAGACAGCTGACTGGGCTTAGGCAAGGCATCATACAGCTCCATCAGTTGTGTTGTGTTCCATAGAGTAAAAAAACACAGTGTAGTTTAGTCCAGAAAACGTACAAGGGGAAGGGGGGAGCAGTGCAGGGATGTGAGAGTAAAGTAGTAGTTAAAAATACTGACTGCAGCAATGGTTGCTGCAGCGTGTGCAATCAAAGATGATGATCCCTTTACTCCAAGGAAGGATGCAGTTTGTCAAGGTCCCAGCAAACTAGTTCCAGGCAGCTCTCACAGCATGTCATTCTGTGTTTGTGAGAGGAGAGAGCAGCATGTTTTTGAGCTAGAGAAGATAGGAAAATAAGGAAGAATTGAAACTTAGTTTTAGGGAGTCCTTTAGGTAATACATTTGTTCTCTGTAGGGAGTCTGGGGGCACAATGGGGGAGAAGAAAGGAGGAAGGAAGTTGACCCAAAATACCGCAGAATTTGATGTGACTGACACAGGCAGCTGTGGTCCAAATTGATTGCTGATTTTACTTTTATTGTCTTCGTGCTGGGGAAGTCTGGGGAAGTTGTTTTTTAAGTTATATATATTTTTGGGGGGGACTAACTGTAATAAGATATGGTGGATGACTTTAAATAAATATATAAATAAATAAATAATAAAAAACATAAATAATTAAACAAATAAATATATTAGCTGATTTGGAGCTCTGTGACTTGATAGACAGCAGACGACACTGAGAATTTTGTTTAGGGCCAAGGCAAGACATCACACTCCATCAGTTGTGTGCTGTAGAGAGTAAAAACATACACAATATGTCTAGCAAATGCACAAGCGGAAGGGGAAAAGGTGGAGCAGATCAGGGACGTTGGGGTAAAGTGGTAGTACAAAAACTGACTGCAGCAATGGTTGCTGCAACATGTGCAATAAATGATGATGATCCCTACTCGTCCTGAGGTGGATGCAGTTTGTCAAGGCCACACCAATCACTCCACGCCAGTCCCCCACCACCACTACCATACACATCTGCCACATTGTAGGTTGTACTTTACTTTTTTTTAATCACTATGCCAGTATCACTTAAGCAGGAAGTAAGTGTTGTAGGCAAAGGACAATGCACTCTGCATGCTAACACATTTTTCATGGTATATGTTACTGTATGTAATGGTTTGTTTGACACACAGACACAGTGGTTTAGGATAAAACACAGTTTTATTGAAATCATAGTAATATAATAACCCTCACAGATCCTGTAGCATTTAAGCAGAATAATACAAACACATGACAGGTTAGATATACATATGCCTACACAGGTCCAGTATAACCATACAGTCCATAATAGCATATACTGACACAGTGTAGCGGTTTTGTACGACACTCAGACCCAAGAGTAAACGGAAGGCTCAGTGTATGGAGGCAACAGTACTCAGTCTGTTAACACCAGCACCAGCGGAAGTAAGAATGTCAACCAAGAGACACGGAGGTCAGGATCAGGATCGCAGCTGGATCTCAATGCAGGAACGTCAGACTAGCCGGATCAGGTCACAGAGCAGGAACGTCAGCCAGGCCGGGTCAGGTCACGGAGCAGGAAAGTCAGACAAACCGGGTCGGATCACGGAGCAGGAACGTCAGCCAGGTCAGGTCGAATCACGGAGCAGGAACCAGTAGGAGTAGTCAGACGGCCAAGTCGGTACTCAGGAATGCAGGAACACAGCAACACAGTAGCACTGGTACAGGAACACCACGAAAGGGCACCTGACAGGTGCCAGAGGCCCGGTATAAGAAGGCCATACTGGGCGGGCCAAACTAAGCTCAGCCAATGGGAGCACACCACACAGAGAGTGACAGAAAGGATCACGGGCACTGTGATACTATCCCTCTCTCAAAGACCCCCTCTCCTGGCAGAGGGTCCTGGTTTCTGGGGATATTTAGAGTGGAAATTGTGCAGTAACCTAGGGGCATGAAGGTCCTTCTGATCGACCCAAGTACGCTCTTCAGGGCCATAGCCCTTCCAATGGACCAAATATTGCAATTTCCCTCTAAACCTCCTAGAATCAATAATGCTTTGACCTTCGTACTCCTCTTGGCCTTGAACGTCCACCGGCCCAGGAACCACCGGAGTGGTAGTGTAGCGGTTTCATACCAAAGGTTTTAACAGGGACACATGGAACACATTATGTCTGCGCATAGATGCTGAGAGTTCCAATGCATAAGAGACAGGATTAACTTTGCAGATTACTTTGAAAGGACCAATGAACCGGGTAGACAACTTATTAGATGGCACTTGCAAATTAAGATTTCTGGAGGAAAGCCATACCCTGTCCCCAACCTGGAAGGAGACCGCTGGCAGCCGTCTATGATTGGCATGCCGCTGATGTCGTTGGAATGACTGACTGAGGGTCCTTTGGACCTGTGCCCAAGTGGAGCGAAGCTGCTCAATATGCTCATCCAGAGCTGGAATCTGCTGCGACTGGAATGAGTCCGGGAGCAGGCATGGCTGAAACCCGTAATTGATGAGGAATGGAGGGCTCCCGGACGATGAATTAACTGCACAATTCCTGGTGAACTCTGCCCACGGCAACAGGTCAGCCCAATTGTCATGATGATCGGTCACAAAACAGCGCAGGAACTGCTCCAGTCCCTGATTGGCACGCTCAGCGGCCCCATTGGTCTGGGGATGGTAGGCAGAGGAAAAGGACAATTGGATGCCCATCTGGCTACAGAATGCCCTCCAGAATCTGGACACGAACTGGCTCCCCCGGTCAGACACAACAACTCTGGGAACCCCATGCAAATGGGACACTTCTCTGACAAAAACCACTGCCAGTTCCTGGGCTGAAGGAAGGCCAGAGAGGGGCAGGAAATGAGCCATCTTAGAGAACCTGTCGACCACCATTAGGATAAATGTATACCCCCTAGACACTGGCAGTTCTCCCAGGAAATCATTGGATATGTGGGACCATGGGCGTTCGCCATTAGGCACAGGTTGGAGTAGGCCCACTGGGAGGTGTCTGGGGGTTTCGGTACGAGCACAGGTGGCACAGGCTGCAGTGAATGCAGAGCAATCGGCTCTAAGGGAGGGCCACCAAAATACTTGTGAGAGAGATCATATTAATTGATCCCTCCCAATATGCCCAGCAGCCTTAGATGAGTGATATGTCTCAAGCAGACGGGTACGGAATGGCTCATCCACAAAACACTTGCCAACTGGGGTCTCTGGAGGTGCCGTAGCCTGTGACACCAAAATTTTCTCCCCCAGTGGCAAAGTGATACTAGTACGTACAGTAGCCAAAATACGATCTGGCTGAAAAATAGGCATGGGGTTTTCATCCTTCTCAACTTCTGGCCCAAATTGTATGGACAGGGCATCTGCCCTAATGTTTTTTGAGCCCGGTAGATAGGATACTACAAAATTAAATAGTGAAAGAAACAATGCACATCTAGCCTGGTGGGAGGACAACCTTTTCGCTTCTGAGAGATAAGTCAAATTTTTATGGTCAGTTAGAATTAACACGGGGGTTTCGGTGCCCTCCAGTAGGTGACGCCATTCCTTCAATGTGAGAATAATAGCCAGGAGTTCTCTGTCACCAATTTCATAATGGCTTTGGGCACTTGAAAGTTTTTTAGAAAAGAACCCCCAACTGGGCGCTGGGAAAGTACTGCCCCTACCCCTATTTCGGAGGCATCGACTTCCAAGGTAAAAGGCAAAGCAGGATTGGGGTGGGACAGTACAGGAGCAAATGCAAAAGCAGACTTCAATGTCTCAAAAGTGTTTTCAGCTGCCTCGGACCATTGAGAAGGATTAGCGCCCTTGTGCGTGAGGTCAGACAGAGGTTTAACAATAGTAGAAAAGTTCTGGATAAATTTCCTATAATAATTGGCAAAGCCCAGAAAGCGTTGGATAGCTTTTAACCCCTTGGGGCGTGGCCACTGTAAGACTACTGCGATTTTCTCCTGATCCATGGCAATGCCATCTTTAGAGATAACGAACCCCAGGAAAGGCACTTTGGATCTGTGAAACTCGCATTTTTCTAATTTACAAAATAGTTTCTTTTTGCGTAAGCGAAGCAAGACCTCGGACACATCCTTGATGTGTTGGGTTAGGTTAGCAGAATGTATAAGTATATCATCGAGGTATACGACCACACAAGACTGAAGCATGTCACGGAGGATGTCATTGATTAACTCTTGAAATACCGCAGGTGCGTTACAGAGGCCAAATGGCATAACTAGGTATTCATAATGTCCAGACCTAGTATTAAAGCCATTTTCCACTCATCCCCAGCCTTAATTCTGATCAGGTTATAAGTTGCCCGTAGATCAAGTTTCGTAAAGATGGAGGAACCTTTTAACCTGTCAGATAGTTCAGTAATAAGTGGTATGGGGTAGGCATTCTTAGACATGAGTTTATTCAGTCCACGGTAATCAATACAAGATCTTAGTTCGCCATTTTTCTTTTTTACAAAAAAGAAACCGGCTCCAGCCGGAGAAGTGGACGTGCGTATAATCCCTCTTCTGAGGACGTCCTCAATGTAGTCCTCCATAGCCTTATTCTCATCGCAGGACAATGGGTATGTGCGACCCCTGGGAGGCACCACGCCCGGAGGCAAATCAATAGCGTAATCATAAGGTCTGTACTGAGGCAATGCGCTAGCCTCTCCCTTATTGAATATGTCACTGAATTCACGATATTCAGCTGGCACGGAGGGAGAGGTACATAAAATCTTGACAGGGTGCAACAAACAGTGCTTCATACAATACTCAGACCATGATCTAACCTCACATCTCTGCCAATCAAACTGGGGATTATGCAGATGCAGCCATGGGAACCCCAGAATGACCGCATGATGAGGGGAATTAATTATTCCTCCTTGTGGAGGGCCCCAATGGACATAGTAATAAGAATTGTTTCCATAGTAATCAATACAGGTTCCAAAGGTTTGCCGTCAATGGCTTCAATGGCTAAGGGAGTGTCCCTTTTGACCAAAGGAATTTTGTATAATTCAGCAAATGAACAATCCATGAAGTAACTGGCTGCGCCGGAATCTACCAGGGCCAACACTTCCACAAGCTGTTCAGCCCAGGAAAATACCACCTGGATGGTGGGTTTCTGTGTACTTGGATCTAGGGACTGCTGTACACCACCTAGGGCCTGTCCCCCAAGGTCCGTTTCCCGGCCATGCAGGACAAGTGCATAATAAATGCCCAGCTTTGCCACAGTATAAGCATAAACCCTGCCTTCTGCGGTGCGCCCGTTCCTCCCTTGTGAGTTTGGTGAACCCAAGTTGCATTGGTTCGCTAGGCTCGGGTGAATGGTCAGGAGGTATGGGAGGTGAGGGTGGGCTCAAAAGGCTGCCATGCCCATAGTTTCTGGATCTCGCCCTTCGATCTTTAGCCATGCGTCTTTCATGAATACGGGAGTCAATTAGCATGAAGTAATCAATGTATTTGTCCAAGTCACTGGGTACATCTCTGGCAACTATTTCATCTTTGATAAGATCAGCCAAACCTTGGGCAAAAGCTGCCACTGACGCCTCATTATTCCATCCTACCTCTGCTGCCGATTTCCGAAATTCTATGGCGTAATCGCCCACGGTATGATCACCCTGTTGTATCGCCATCAATCTTTTAGCAGCAGAGGCAGCTCTACCAGGAACCTCAAACACTCTCCTGAACTTTCGTATAAACTCACTGAAGTTCTGAGTGCAGGGTTTGGCATTTTCCCATAGAGGATTAGCCCAAGCCAGGGCTCTGCCCGTTAAAAAGGATATCATGAACACGACCTTGCTCCGGTCGTTAGGAAAGGCATGAGGCGTTAGTTCCAGGAATATCTCTAATTGAGTAATAAACCTCCTGCATAGGGTAGGTTTGCCATCATATCTTAATGGTAACGGCGCCGCCGCCGTTAAACCTCTGGTTGGTGCAGCAGGACCCACGGAATGATTGTCCGGTGTCAAAACTGGGGGACCACTGGATTCTGATTGGGTTTGTCAAGGTGTACCGTACGCTCAAGTAATGTCTGCAAGGCCAGTGCCAACTGGTCCAGGCGCTGCTCGTGCACATCCATCCTCCAATGGATGTTCTGTGAATTACCTTCACCTTTACTGTCTGAGGTCATGGCCCTTTCGTACTGTAACGGTTTTCTATGACACTCAGACTCAGTAGGTTAGAATAAAACATATTTTTATTAAAAGACACAATGGAATGCTCACTACAGGCTATAGAGTATCACAGGAAAATAATAATCATGCACATATGCCCTCTCAGGCCCAGTATACAAAAGCAGAAAATAGATACTGTCACAGGACAGGCATAATCAGGCAATACCAGCACAACATGGGTTAAAGTTCATGGAAGATAATCAGTCTCTGATGTGGTGTGTCTGACAACGCCCAGTAAGATGGTAAAGATAGCAAGAGACTGTGGTGCGAGATGTCGAAGCACCTAGCCTGTAAAGCAGGACTGAGACTCTACCCTGTGCTGAGCAGAACGGAGGCCAATATACTCTGCTAGAGCTAGCACTACCTTGAGCCGTGAGCACCCGACCGGTGCAGTAACGGAGACACTGTGCACTGCAAGAGCTGAGTGACTAGAGCCAATAGCACCCAACCGGTGCAGTAACGGAGACACTGACACTGCAAGAGCTAAAGGACTGAGGCTAATAGAACCCAACCGGTGCGGTAACAGAAATACTGTAGACTGCAAGAGCTGATGGAGTTAGGGCCAATAGCACCTGACCGGTGAGGTAACGGAGACACTGTACACTGCAAGAGCTGATGGAATTAGAGCCAATAGCACCCGACCGGTGAAGTAACGGAGACACTGTGCACTGCAAGGGTTAACGGAGGCACAGTGTTAACGGAGGCAACAGTGCTCTGCAAGAGTTAACGGAAGGGTCAGTGTAACGGAGGCAACAGTGCTCTGCAAGAGTTAACGGAAGTCTCAGTGTATGGAGGTATCACGGTGCCCGTGATTGCTGCAGTTCCTTGTCTGTCACCAGTAGGGGGCTGCTATTGGCTGTCTGCAGATAGCCCGCCTTTCATTGCCTATTTAAACCTGGATTGGGCACCCTTTGGGTGCCCTTTCGTGTTGTTTCTGACCTTCCTGCTATCACTATGCTAGTGATAGCTGGGCCTCTGTTCCAGTGTTCCTGAGTTCCTGATCTCATGTGTTCCTGAGTACCTGTTCGCTACTGTTCCAGTGTTTCCTGCCTGCTGAGTGGTTCCAGTCCTTGTTCCGGCCTAGTCTGGTGTTGCAGTTCCTGCGGTTCTTCAACTCTGCTGTTTCCTGACCTGACTGATCGTGGCTGGTTCCTGTCATCGCATCTCCTGTCTCCTGTATCCTGGCGACCTCTTGCTCGGTCGCGTCAGCGACATTGTTAGTTACTCCAGTGTGCGGTCACTGGTTTGCTCCAAAGCCTATCGGCTATACAGTCCTGTGTTGGTTCCAGCGTGCAGACGCTGGTTTGCTCCAAAGCCTTGCGGCTATACTACTTGTTTGTTACACCAGTGTGCGGTCACTGGTTTGCTCCAAAGCCTATCGGCTATACTATCCTGAGTTGGTCCCAGCGTGCGGACGCTGGTTTGCTCCAAGCCTTGCGGCTATACAAACACACTTGTTACACCAGTGTGCGGTCACTGGTTTGCTCCAAAGCCTTGCGGCAATACAAACACACTTGTTACACCAGTGTGCGGTCACTGGTTTGCTCCAAAGCCTTGCGGCTATACTACTTGTTTGTTACACCAGTGTGCAGTCACTGGTTTGCTCCAAGCCTATCGGCTATACTGTTCTGTGTTGGTCACAGCGTGCGGACGCTGGTTTGCTCCGAAGCCTTGCGGCTATACAAACTCGTTTGTTACACCAGTGTGCGGTCACTGGTTTGCTCCAAAGCCTAGCGGCTATACAATCCTGTGTTGGTCCCAGCGTGTGGATGCTGGTTTGCTCCAAAGTCTTGCGACTTTACTAATCCCTGTTGGTCTCAGTGTATGTACACTGGGTTGCTTACGATCCTGTCAATTTGCCATTACCATCTGACTGCTGCTATTATCTCTGGGCTGCCCTGCCCGGTATTGGTAAGGCCGGTAGAACCTTATTGTCATATTCCATCTGAGGTTGCCTTACCCGGTATTGGCAGGGCCGGTAGAGCCTACATTGTGAAGCTGTTGAGGCTGCCTTGCCCGGTAATTTGGTAAGGCCGGTAGAACCGTTATGCTATTCCATCTGCAGGTTGCCTTACCCGGTATTGGCAAGGCCGGTAGAGCCTAACATTCTGTTTCTTCAGACTGTCCTGTCCGGTATATTGACAGGACCGGTAGAGTCTGCACTCTGTCTTGTTATATTCTGTATGTATCTGTATATATGTATTTGCCATCCCACGTTATCAATTTATTATTTCAATAAAATTGATTTTTACCTAAAACTTGTGTCTGAGAGTCATAACAAACCGTGACAGGAGGCAACAGTACTCAGTATGCTAACACCAGCACCAGCGGAATTAAGAATGTCGGCCAAGCGACACGAAGGTCAGGATCAGGATCGCAGCTGGATCTCAATGCAGGAACGTCAGACTAGCCGGGTCAGGTCACGGAGCAGGAACATCAGCCACGCCGGGTCAAATCACGGAGCAGGAATGTCAGACAAGCCGTGTCGGATCACGGAGCAAGAATGTCAGCCAGGCCGGGTCGAATCACGGAGCAGGAACCAGTAGGAGTAGTCAGACGGGCCAAGTCGGTACACAGGAACGCAGCAACACAGTAGCACTGGTACAGGAACACCACGAAAGGGCACCTGACAGGTGCCAGAGGCCCGGTATAAGAAGGCCATACTAGGTGGGCCAAACTAAGCTCAGTCAATGGGAGCGCACCACACAGAGAGTGACAGAAAGGATCATGGGCACAATGATACACAGGTCAGGCAGAATACGTTGAATTCCCAGGAGAAAGGTACTGCATGGGTTAATGGTCTTCAATGAGTGTAAACAGTCCCATGTGAAGAGAGGTCTGTGATGGAGCTCACTCTATATAGAGAGCTTAAGGATACGTAACGCCCAGAAATAGGTTAGCAGAACAAACGTGAACTGCCAGAGTAATATCAGGAATTGAGCAACATATGACACTGCCGTAGCAGTAACGGAGACCAGACCACTTGCAATCTGCTGGAGCAGTAATAGAGACAAAACCAATGGCACACTGCCATAGCAGTAATGGAGACAGGCCACTTGCACTCTGCAGGAGCAGTAATGGAGACAAGGCCAATGGCACACTGCAGTAGCAGTAACGGAGGCAGACACTTGCACTCTGCAGTAGCTGTAATGGAGACAAGGCCAATGGCACACTGCCGTACCAGTAATGGAGGCAGACACTTGCACTCTGCAGGAGCAGTAAGGGAGACAAGGCCAATGGCACACTGCCATAGCAGTAACGGAGACAGACACTTGCACTCTGCAGGAGCGGTAACAGAGACAAGGCCAATGGCACACTGCCGTAGCAGTAACGGAATCAAACACTTGCACTCTGCAGGAGCAGTAATGGAGACAAGGCCAATGGCACACTGCCGTAGCAGTAACGGAGACTAGGCCACTTGTGCTCTCCAGGAGCAGTAACGGACACAAGGCCAAAGGCACACTGCCGTAGCAGAAATGGAGACAAGACCAATAGCACACTGCCGTAGCAGTAACGGAGACTAGGCCACTTGCGCTCTGCAGGAGCAGTAACGGAGACAAGGCCAAAGGCACACTGCCATAGCAGTAACTGAGACTAGGCCACTTGCACTCTGCAGGAACAGTACGGGGACACAATTGCCTGATGGATAGAAATGTCGCCAAGGCGACACAGAGGCAGCCAGAGCAGGAACGTCAACCAAGCTGGGTCGAATCACGGAGCAGGAACGTCAGCCAAGACGGGTCGGTACGCAGGAGCAGGAATGTCAGCCAAGCTGGGTTGGTACACAGGAGCAGGCGCAGAAGAATGGTCAGGCAATCCGGGTCGGTGCACAGGCAGGAGACGAGATGCAGAGCAGTCAGGTAGGCCAAGTCGGTACACTGGGAATCAATGAGCAGAAACAAGCACTGGTACAGAAACACCACAAAAGGGCACCGGAGAGGTGCCAAAGCCCAGTATATAAAGACCATACTGGGCAGGACAAACACAGACTAGCCAATGGGAGCAGGGCACAGTGTAGACTGACAGAAAATAGCAAGGGGAGCATGGGCACCGTAATACTGTAGGACAGGGCTCAAAATTTCCACTCGCCACTAGCCAAAGGCGAGTGAAAATTTAGCCCTGGGGAGTTGAAATTCAGCCCTTGTTGGTATGTTATGGCTTGCAGTGGCGAGTAACTTTTCAGGTCTGGCTAGTAGCAAAGGACTTCAAGTTTTAAGTCCTGCTGTAGGACTCACAATTTTGACTTCCAGCTACTTATTTCTCCACTACAGCCCTAAGAAGTAATATTGTGTTGAGAAATGTTGCACCACATTAAACATATTTACCCATGAGTTTTCTAACATCACTGTCCATGTTCAGACCCTTCTCTTTTGATCTTAACTAACTGACTACAGTTTTCCTGGACCAGAGAACACTGAGAGATGCACTGCGCGACACTTATGTGTGGGCCGTGTGTCCTCTAGGTGCCTCAGGATATGAGCGCCAGACTGCTCTCTCCATTGCTCATTTCTATCATTGATTTTGCTGTTCATTTGGATAGTGTCCTATATAGATACATGGTTATAGGACCACCATTGAGTCTGTAAGCCGATTAAGCATGTACTAATTTATGGCTGATGGTGATATGATGCATTACGTTTGTTTCCACAAGTACTCCTGCTCTAGGTCTCCATGATGTCTGTAGTATATACAGTACATGTAGAGCCAGGGAGATATGGATGTTACAATAAATTATTACACAGTTAAACAGTTTTGAGAAACAAGACATCATCAAGTGCTCATCTTTCATCACTTTTTCCATCGCGCCGGGAGGCAGATTATTTGCATCATGTCAGCAATGGAAGTTGAGCCCTGCAATCGGACTCCGCGATTGTCTGTCTAGATACAGCATGCATAGAGCCATGGACTCCTGCCTTAAGGTACTTAGCTTTCAATTATTTGATTATGTTTATTGTGCAATGTGCAATTGACACTGTTACTTATTTGTATCTTGTGGTGCTGCCCGACCATGGCGGTCTGAAATACTTTGTTTCTGTTTTGGGACAGTGAGATGTGACCGGTCTGGGACTATTGTCCCTATGTGGATTCTTGTAAATTACTGTACATATGTGTAAATGTTCACCCGTACTAGCCCCAGTCGTGTGGTCCTTTGATTTTCATTGTAAATTATTTACACTCAGGATGCTTCCAGATGTGGGCCACATTTTCCATCATCCTCTGCTCACTGTAGGGACTCCAGGCACAATGCTCTGGTGTCATAACTGTTACTGCTCTATGTTTTAGGCAGGTTTTTTATACATCCCTCTTGTATATAAGGTCACTTTGGTGTATTTTCAGTTGTCTTGATAAAGGCCCTCCAGGGGGCCGAAACATTGATTAACAAACTAGCACTTTTTTGAAGCCCTGTGTGTGCACCTATACCATGGTTTGCTACTATTTCTTTTGATTTAAATATAGGAGAAAAATATATTGGAATACGAAAAATGTGTTGGAATAGGAGAAAAATGTGTTAGAACTGGAGAAAAATGTGTAAGAATAGGAGAATGTGTTGAATGAGCGAAAAATGAGTTAGAATAGCAGAATAATGTGTTGGAATAGGCAAATATTTGCTGGAATAGGCAAAAAAGAGGAAAATGTTGCATTGGAGAAAAGGAGAAAACTTTCGCGAAAAAAGAGAAAAATCGTCCATTTTTCATGAAAAGTCACTTTTCGCCCATCCTTACTAGCTACCCTTGTGTAATTTGTGGAAGAGGTTGAATTACGCTTTCCATCCAATTACTTTAATGTACATCCTATTAACATTGGTACATTTTCCTTTGTTATAACTCTAATTCAGAACAACCAAATTATACCTATGTTATAACGGATTTATCTTTACACCCGATTGTGTAGTCACTATAATTCCACATAACAGGCTATTTATCATCAGTTTTTGCCACTTATGAGTACAATTTTTGCAGTCATCATATATATTGATTGCAGCCCTAGGTGGAACTTGGTGATGCTGATTATCCATGTCTGCTACAGTGTTCATTCTGTAAATACTGTGGCACCCATTCAACAGGGGCCACATCATTATCCTCTAACCATTGAGGACTTCTGAGGGCTCAAAAGTTACTTATTTATTCATTGTCTGCTGGCAAGGCACTATTATTGTATTTTCTTACATACACTCCTACAGTTACCTATGATATGGGCCTCCACATCTGCCTAGGTGGCCCCTGTCCTCTTTTTCATGTGAAAATCCACTTTAAACTAAGCCCTTAAAATATTCACAGTTTTCGTTTACTGTTTTTTGCCTACTGTTTTCTCTATTTTTTCCAATGGCTACAAACTTCCCACCTCTTTACTTACATGTACTTTGTATTTCAGAGCCAAAAACTGGAAGTTTCCAAGACGTGAAATACAACACAAGCAGTTCGAGAGAGAGAGAGGGTGCTAGGCTGCTTTGCAGTACTTTATTTAGCAAAATTAAGGCAGCAGAGGCTCATAGTGTGAACTATCACTAGGAGCACCTGGATTAAAAAGAAAAGGAGGAGCTGGAAGGACTGTGATGCATCCAGTGAGTCTAAGGAGAAGGAAGTGACCACTACCAGCATCGAAGGGTCTGGAAGTCCTGATTCCACAGACCAAATGATGTCCAGTTCGCCTACATCATTCCTAGGGATCTGTGGTAAAATTGTTAGCAAACCAGCAAAGGCACATGAAGAACTGGATAGCAGTGTGAGATCCTCTGTCACATCTGTCATCACTGGCAACCAGTGGCACTCTCAGAGAGCTGCAGTAGCAAGGAGTGACTAATGGTGGTGGTGATGAGTGTGTTGGTGGAGAAGCTGGGGTGGAAGCATCATTAATGGCATTTTTTCCCAAAGTTAGAAGGAATTGGAGACCAAAATACAAACGGGGATCAGCACCACCACCACTAGCAGCAGTGAGTTTGGGGAATGTGCAGAGTTTACTGCTGCTGTAATTCTTGCTGCTGTTGAGTTGCAAGGGCAGCAGGATGATGATTAGCAGGTTATTGTGTCACAGACCACTGTGAACACAGTGGGTATGGGGTTTAATGATGAAAGACTAGGACGGGTTCCACTTGCCAGCAGCAATACTCCTCCTGGTCCTAGTAGCAGTGCTAATTCTGAGGCAGCAGCAGCAGCAAGATCATCCTCTGCCTCAGCCAGTGAATGGGATTGTGGAGGAGAAAAAGAAAGAGGCCATTCTTCTTCACCTTTCCCCTTCCCCCTGAAGTCCTTGGTGTGGGACTATTTTTCTTTTGGGGCAGACACAGTGCAGTCATCACAGATTGCACTGTGCATGAAAGGAAAGGAGTGAATGCACCTTGGCACAACCACCCTCATAACGCATGTGAAATACACACATCAGGACATTTATGTGATTCATGTTAAAGCCAAACCCCCACAAAAGAAATTGGGCACTGCTGTTGCTGAACCCCCTTTCTTGCCCGAAACGCAATAAGAGGTGAGGTGGAAATCAAAGAGGACAAGAACACAGAAGCCCTGCAAGAGCCTGAAAGCTCAATGGTGTGCAAAATACCTGGCTTGCCATGACCGTCTCATTCTAGGGTTCAGGTGTGAGAAGATATAGTAACTTCTTCTCATGATCCACCTCTGTCATTGTTACCTCTTCTACCAGCTGATAGCCATTCTTAGATGTCAGGATGTGGCAATTTGTGCCCACCCATTGCACAATGTATGGTGCGCTGACCACCACACATGGCAATCTGGTGGAGGATGATCGCAACCAGGGAATCAAGCGGCATCTGAGGATGTTCCATCCCAAGAATATGTTAAGCTGGTGGCAGGGAGGATTCACCATTATTATTAAGTCTGCTAATTATCAGAGAGGACAAAGGGCATAGTGAGAGCAGTACTTGGTTTCTGGTGGGATGATTTAATATTGCAGACCTAAGCATCATGGTATTTGGTTGCAGTTTTGCCAGTTGTTTGATGTGATTGCATATGTGCCCATTGTTCCCAGTCCTTCCCCTTTTTCCTACACATTCTGTGCACATAGAATTTGCTAATAAGATGCACAATTCCTTCCTGCTTTCAAGGGAAAAATGTATATTCCAATAACACACCCATGCTTTTGGAAGAGGGACAGAAGAAGAAACATTATTGGCCAACATATTTTCTCCACATATAGCTGAAGTAGTGGGGGCTAGTTGTGCTGCTGCAACTGCCTCAGGCACATAATTGGAGCTTATAGTGGCAAGTGGAATAATGGTCATCATCACCTATATCAGTGCTGTTGTTGATCCCATTCCATTGGAGATGCCTAACCATCCTGCTGCTTAAACAACTCAGCAGCAAGATCAGCAATGGCATTGGGGCATTTTCCAAAGGTCAGTGGCCACATAACATAACTTGCTGACACTAGGCCAGTAGGGCATATTTTTTTCTCAGGGCTTGTTCTCCATATAAACCAGAGGCCTACAAAAAACTATTTTTGGGTGCTTGTCTCTAACAAGCCTAAGTCCTACAAATCACTGATTCCTCAGAGTTTGTGACTCTAACAAGCCTGAGGCCAAAAAATCCTTACTGATTCCTCAGGGCTTGTAACTCTAACGATCATGAGTGCAAATTTCATCACTGATTCCACAGTGATTGTGACTCGAACCATCCTAAGTTCATAAAAAACCTTACTGAGTCCTCATGGCTTGTGACTCTAACAATCCTGAGTCCAAAAAATCATTACTGATTCCTCAGGGCTTGTATCTCTAACACGCCAAAGTCATACAAATCAATGTTTCCTCAGGGATTGGGCCTAACACAAGTCTAAGACCTTCAAATCAATGATTCCTTAGGGATTGGGCCTAACACAAGTCTAAGTCCTACAGATCAATGATTCCTCAGGGATTGGGCCTAACACAAGTCTAAGACCTACAAATTAATGATTCCTTAGGGATTGGGCCTAACACAAATCTAAGTCTTACAAATCAGTGTTTCCTCAGGACTTGTGCAAAACAAGTGTAAGTCCTACAAATTAATGCTTCCTCATTGTTTGTGCCAAACAAGTGTAAGTCCTACAAAACAATGTTTCTTCAGGGCTTGGGCCTAACACAAGTCTGAGTCCTACAAATCAATGTGTCCTCAAAACTTGTGTCAAACAAGTATAATTCCTACAATTAAATGGTTCTCCAGAGCTTGTGCTTAACAAGTTTAAGTCCTACAAATCAATGTTTCCTCAAGGTTTGAGCTTCTAACAACAAGTCTAAGTCCTACAAATCATCCTCTACAAAATATTCTATCCTGTCAAGTATCACACCCCAATCACAGCTTACTTCAGTGTCTCTGCCACATTAAATACCAATTTCTTATTTTATTTGTTTATTTATTCATTAACTGTCCCTCCAATCCCATTCAACTAACCCCCCCCAAAAAAAAAATCCCCTGTTCAACTAATTCTTTCCCCAGACTCCACCAACACAGGCACCTCAGACCTTTTTTACATTGTCTTATTTTATTTAATATATTTTTTATTAACTGCCCCCCTAGTCCCAGTCGACAAACACCCCCAAAAAAAATTAATTCCCTGTTCAGCTGATTCTTTCCCCACATTCCACCAACAAAGGCACCCTCATGAATACTATGCCTGTGGGAAATGTAAATAAGATTTCCTATGTGTTTTATGTAAATTCAGTCTTACCATTGATTTCAATGCAATGAACTAGGCAAAAAAAGCAGAAAATTGCATTTTTTGCAGAAAATTTCCGCTAGGCAGGAAGAGACATTTATAGTAGACTTTGGTATAAGGTAAACATTTTTGCCCATCCCTAGTTAAAAGACCTGTTTATGTCAATAACATTATTCTATGGTACAGACTGTTTGTCCGAGAAATACTCCACTTCAACTTAGTACATGAGCCTCACTGTACTTACTGCCTGTTCCTCTGAATACAGGCATTGATACAAGAATTCAGGCAAATTCAGCAGTGTGGGAAAAGGTAAGGTCATCTTGTACTGTGTGCAAAGCAACAGGGATTATACCTTGGCTTCTAAATGGTCAGTTCTAGTTATGCTTAATATATGTTTAAAGGAGACCTATCATTAAAACAATAATATAATCCTAAATACATTTAAATTGACTCTCTCACCAAAAAGCAACATTGATGATTTGGAAAAAGCTTCCAAATTACTTAAATGTCATATTAGCCATTTTGTTATTTAGAAAACTGATTTCTGAGCTTTTTAGATTTTTAGATTATGCTAATTAAGGTATACGTGCAGGAATTTCCTAGATTATCCCTTACTCATTTAAAGGAACACTAACACCAAATTAAAATATGTTTATATCATTTTAAATATTAAGAACTAGGGATGGAGGGGTAGGCAAAGAGTTGAAAGGGTGGATCAGCTGGACATTTTGATGTAGATAAAGTGAATGTGCAAAGGCAAATAAGGTGTGGGTTAAAGCAAGGGTGGTCAAGCAGGAGTTTGGCAGGAGGGAGGGCAGGTGAAGAGTAGTGAGCAAAAGGGAGGGTGTCGATGTACAGGTGTGAGCTAAAGGAAGGGCAAGCTATGAGAGAGGAGCTGGCAAAGGGGAAGATGGGGAGATGAAAGGGAGGGAGGGGGACCCAAAGAGGTGAAAGGGTGTGCTGAAGAGGCAAGTGGCAAAAGTGAAGGCGGAAGGGGAAAATGGGGTGGAAAAGGTGTGAAATGGATGGTGAGAGGTGAAAATGGTAAGGAGAAGTGGAGAAAGGGAGTGTGGGAGAGGACAAAGAGACAGTGAAGTAGTGACTGGCCACTCAAGTGAAAATCTGTGCTTCCTGGCAAATGTCTACAGTCTGGGTTAACTGCATCTTACTAACACCCTAGGATATGGCTGCCCCAACCCTGAAAAAAAAAATTATATATATATATATATATATATATATATATATATATATATATATATATATATATATTGAGATCCCAATATATATATAATATTTGCTATGTGTTGTGTGTAACTTCTATGTTCCCATTGATTTCAATGGAATTTGCCTCAGACTGAAATCATAAAAAAAGGGCACTTTCCTCTTGGTGAAAAATTTCCAGCGAAAAGTGCAGATTTTCCGCTTTTTTCGCCTAGCTCATTCCTTTGAAATCAATGGGAACATAGAAGTTACACACAACACATAGCAAATATTATTTTATTTCCAAAAGGCATAGTATAAAAGGAGCATGTGGGTGCCTGTGTTGCTGGGGTGTGGGGAAAGAGTCAATTGAACAGGGGATTATTTTTGGGGGTTGTTTACTGGGATTGGAAGCAATTAACCCTTTGAGTGCCAGAGGGGTACGGAACGCATTGCAAAGCAATGCGTTGCTTACCCCTCTGGCACTCAAAGGGTTAATAAAAAGTAGACCCTAAATAAAATAAAATAAATTAGAAACCATAAGACATGATATATAGGGGTCTGAGAAGGGTGCCTGTGTTGATGAATAAATGAATCATTTGAACAGGGAATTTGTTTTTTGGGGGGTTTCTTGACTGCTATTGGGGGGACAGTTAACAAAAAAATAAATCAATAAAATAAAATAAGACATTTGTATGTAAAGTGATAGAGAAAGGAACCCCCTGCCACTGAGGTAGACTGATACTTGACTTGATAGAGTATTTTGTAGAGGATGATTTGTTTGATTTGTTGTTAGAGGCCTTTGTTTCCCTATGGAAACATTGCTTTGTAGAACTTAGGCTCGTTAGAAACAAACCCCCCAAAAAATGTTTATTTTTTTGTAGGACTATGTTTTTTTTGTTTTTGTTTTTGTAAAGCACAAGCCCTGAGTTGCAACTGCTGTTTGTACTGCTGCTGCTGAGTTGTTTAAGCAGCAGGATGATTAGGCTGCTGAAAGGGAATGGGATCAACAGTAGCAGTAACCTGGAAGATGGATGATGAAGGTTCCACTTGCCGCCCACGACTGGCTCCAGTGATGTGTCTGAGGCAGTAGCAGCACAATAAGTAGACCCCAGTCTATGTGGAGAAAATAAGAAGTTGGCCATTAAATCTTCTACACCTGCCCCTCTTCAAAAATCATGGGTGTTTTATTAGAATAGAAATGTCTCCCTTGAGATCAGGAACAGCTGGTCTCATCAGCAACTGCAATGTGCAGAGTGTGTGTGTGGTAAATAACATCTGAGGGCACAACTGTATCCGAACACAAAGACACCCGAAACAAAGTACTGCAGCTGTCACTGTACCCCTTTTCCAGATCCGCTAAGCACACATGAAAACTTGCTGACAGTTTAATAGTAATGATGAAACCTCCCTGCCACCATCTTAGCATATTCTGCAGGATGGAATCTTCTCAGATGCCGCTTGATGCACTGATTGCGATTCTCCTCCACCACACTGGCATGTTTGGTCAGTGCACCACACAGTGTGCAATGGGTAGAGACAAACTGCCATATCCTAACATCAACAGAGTGGCTATCATTTGGCGGGGGAGGTAATGAAGGAGGTGGATTGGCAGAAGATGTAGTTATCCAATA
Organism: Rhinophrynus dorsalis; assembly: GCA_037306005.1. Lineage (NCBI taxonomy): Eukaryota > Metazoa > Chordata > Amphibia > Anura > Rhinophrynidae > Rhinophrynus > Rhinophrynus dorsalis. Next base: position 272,438,342 of record CM074724.1, read on the forward strand.
AGGTGATGGCGAGCTAGTTGTTTCACTCGTCCTGGAACTTCCAGTCTCTGCCTGGTATGTTCTATTCCTCCTCCTCTTTGATCTCCACCTCACCTTTTGTTGCCTTTCTGGAGAGTCAGGGACTGCAAAAGCAGTGTTTGATTTCTGTGGTGGGCGTTTATCTTTAACATGTTTAATGTAAATGTCATGGTGTTTGTGTTTAATGTGTGATATCAGGCAGCTTGTGCCAAGGTGTGTTCCCTCCTTTCCTCTTTTCACTGACTTGTCACAAATTGTGCCCAGTGCCATTGCTGATGACTGCACTGTGCCTGCCCCAACAGAAAAATGTTCCAAACCCATGATGATTTCAGGGGAAAGGGAACAAATGGAGAAGAATGGCCTCTTTCTTCTTGTCCTCCACATTCCCTTCATTGTCTGTGGCAGCGGATAATGTTGTTGCTGCTACTGCCTACAGATTCAGCACTGCAACTAGGATCAGGAGTATTGCTACTGCTGGCAAGTGGAACCTGTCCTAGTCCCGCATCACTTGTTGACCCCATTCCCACTGTGTCCATGGTGGTCTGTGGCACACTGGCCTGCTCCTCAGCATCCTGCTGCCCTTGCAACTCACATCAAGTTCAGCTGCAGAGTCTTCCTCCTCAGTCTCACAGTCACTAGTAATATGAGGATATTGTTGATTACCCCCTCCTTCACTCCTAACTCTAACAAGCTGCTGGACCTTAGTATCAGTAGTACTAGCACTGGCAGGACTGCTTGGGAATGGCAAGTGTGGTTTAGGGTCTCTTGCTTTCACACTTGACATCATTTTCTCCTTCCCTCCCTGAGCAGTACAAGAACAACTAGCAGCAGGCAAAGTATTGGTGGCAGCAGATTCAGCACTGGCAGCAGGTTCAACACTAGTGGCTGCAGGTACAGCAGTGGTGGCACTGGCAGCAGGGGCAGCACGTCTGGCAGCAGGTACAATGCTAGTGGCTGCAGGAACAGCAATGGTGGCACTGACAGAAGGGGCAGCACATCTTGCAGCAGGCACAGGCAGCTGACCGGTCCTGCTCTAACTAGTACTACCCTTTTCTCCTCCCTTCCCATTCACTTTTCTCCCTTCCTTTCCATTCCCTTTTCTCCCTACTTTTCCATTCCCTTTTCTCCCTCACTTCCCATTAAAGTCCCCAAGATCCCTTGGGGTGATTTAGGAGGACTGTAAAGCATTGGATCAGTACTGTTAGTCACTTCCTTCTCCTCAGACTTAGTGGACACATAATAAGTGTCCTTCCAGTTCCTTTTTTGCAGCTCATAGTGATAGCAGTCACTATGAGCCTCTCCTACCTCAATTTTTCCAAAATATCACAATAGAACAGCACAACACGTCTATCTCGCTCTATAGCTGATTCTATTGTGTCTGCCTTCCGCGAAAACGTCACGTTTTTATAGCGGAAATGTGAAAACAATGTAAATCAATGGGTGGAAACTTTATAGCCATTGGAAAAAATGGCAAAAGATTTTGTCCACTGGGCGAAAAAGACGAAAATTTTAAGCGCTAGTTTTAAAGCCGAGTTTCCCGCGAAAAAGTGGATAACAACGTGGTTTTCGTAAAATTTCTCATTGGAACACTGCAGCAACTTTCACCCATCCCTATAGATATCTATCTATCTATCTATCTATCTATCTATCTATCTATATATATATATATATTAGTGTGTACAAAGTAAGTGATGCTCAGCTAAAATGATTCTGAGGAATATTGTAACATGCAAGTCAAACTCAAATACTGTAGACGGCCACTTACTCAACAATTCCCTCCAAGAAGGGAGATAACATTGGATTAGTTTTTATTTAGATGTGTGTACAGCCATGACAATATAGGCATTTGCCAGGGTGCAAGTAAATGTTGAAGAAAATAGTAAACAGCACTCAGTGGACTTCTTATGCAAGTGAAGAAGATTAATGTTTATTAAATATCAACTGTTGGAGAGCACTTTCACCTTTTTGTCTTCTTGAGGAAGGTGACAGTGATCTTTGACCTTTAATAAACACTAATTTTCACTTCAACACCTACATCAGAAGCCTGGTGAGTGCTGTTTACTACCTTCTTCTGGATTCTACCTTTACCTGCGCCCTGACAAGTGCTTATATCACCTTGAGTTCATGTCCACTTCCATCATATATAATGAATATGTGAATGTTGGCATATATGATGCATTGTTTGATACCCCGGCCTTGTTCGACTATCCACTAGTGGACACAGAGCAACCCATACACTGTATGTTTCCCCAGGCTTGTTACACTGTCCACAGGTATCCACAGAACCACCCATACACTGTCTGAAACCCCAGCCTTGTCCTTGTGGCACTTCAGCCTTGTCTGATGTTTTCTAATCCTAGTTCTCTTCTGACCACTCTGTCCATGCCTGTGTCACCTCTTAATCCCTCATCAAGTCCCATCCCCCGCCACAGACAAAGTCTCTCTTTCTCCACCTCTCAATGTCTTTGTCTCCCTTAGCCAGGTCTCTCCCCACATGATTGACTGAGTTAAGGAGGTTGGGGTAATATACTGGCCTGGGCCTCAGGGAATTTAAAAAAGTTTCTCCCTATGAAGGGTTGCATGTTTGACATGCCAGCTCTGTAGACTACAAATCTATGTTTTGCCCTTCTTGGGCCATCACTTGAGGTACAGCTGTACTCTCTAGGCACCTGAGAGTAGTATCCCACTTCTGTATTCCCCTTGAACCTTGAAGACACTGAACGTTTACTTACTTTTAAAGGAATCTGCATTATCTTGAGAACTGCCTGATTTCTTATTAACACACAGAAAAGTAAACTGATGACAAGTACATTTTTTACATTTGATTTATCTAGTTATTTGTACAACTACTCAACATATTGTTAAATTCTCAATCAGCTCCTGCTGTTATCTCTGAAATATCCTTTGTCACTGTTGTGTATTGAATCAGCACAGTCTTAGATTTTTCTTGAATAACAAAAAACATTTACATAAAATATCCATATATAAACTAGTTATGCTATTCAGGTTGTGCTTCAAAGTTAAAAAATAAATTTATGCTCTACATGGCAAAAAGATATATATACAGTGTGGTAAATATATGGGATTTCTGGAATACAATGCATATTAAATTATCACTGGATTTTATTTCCAGATTTTTAACTATGGAAGAATTTTAAGCTAAATCTGATCACACTTTTTTAGGTAATAAAACTGACCTTGTATATGTTCAATAATATTTTTGAAATTGGCCCTTTGATGTCTATCTGTTACAGACAATATAACTAATAATAGACTTAAAATAGCAATATAGGGAGAGTGCAATTCTCTATGTGAATCAATAATAATCTTTTATTAGAATCTGAATTAAACCCAACACCTTCTATAAGTTATGCACAAGTTTAGTCACCCCACTACACTTAATTCTGATCCTTTTTTAGAGATCGACAACCCCATAAAAAGAAGCCAAAGTTGTAATAAGTTGTCATACCCTTGTTGTATAAAATCATATAAAGGTAAAAGAGGAAAAAGAGCAGGTATTAGAGTTAGAAATAGAAATATGAATATAAAGAAAAATACAACACTAATTAATAAGAAAAATAGGGATACATTGTATCCATTGGAAATGCCTAATACTGCTTTGCAAGAGATAGGCATATTCAATCTATCTTAACATATATTCAATTGTTAAGAAGCTACACTTATAAGTCAAGGGTTAAAATGTGTCCCTACTACAGGTCCGAGGGAATCTTACTTAATTTTACATCTTAATAGATTTACTAGAAGCCTCACCTTAAAATGACATTTTTCTAAAATTAATATTACTCAAGATATACATTTAAGGGTAATAGAAGATCTGGAGGATTTAATTTCTCATACCAATGGCCCATTATCCATATCAGACATGGATATTATAAGTGTTGGGAACTATATCCATACTCCCTTTAAGCCCAAATAAATCTTTTACCCAATACAGGACAAAAGTCCTTTTATTGATAGTTTTTATAATTTGATATTAAAGGATATGAAAAAGATGTGTAATACTTACTATAACAATAAATATAAAAAATATAATATTTCTAAACAACAATTCAGAGCATTAAATAATTTGAAGCAAAATAAAAATATATATATATATTGGAAGCTGATAAAGTGGGAGCTATGGTAATTATGATATTATGGATTACAACAATGAAGTTATGAGATTGTTGTCAGATGTGGATACTTCCAGATGGCTACCAGGTGACCCCATGGAGAGATTCTCTGGTGATCTGAGGGTTATGGTAGGTGAGTGTTACGGTTTTCAGACACTCAGACAGAGGGTTGGATAAAAAATAACATTTTATTAAAGCAAAAAAAAAATAATAACAAGCTACAGAGTGATAAGGTGGTAGCCCCCACGGGCGTAACGGAAACCAACAGTATCGTGATTGCTTGAGCCAATAGCCCCCTCGGGCGTAACGGAGACCAAGAGTATCATGATTGCTTGAGCCAATAGCCCCCACGGGCATAACGGAGACCAACAGTACCGTGATAGCTAGAGTAATAGCCCCCGTGGGCGTATACCGGAGACCTGCAGTAACTGACTCTCTTGAGCCAAGACCGCCCCACGGGCATAACGGAGACCACTGGTTGCTGCACTGCTTGCCAATAGCCCACGGGCATAACGGAACTACTGCTCTGCAGATGTGAAGAGCCGCCGACTACCGAGGCCCACAACGCGGCCGGCTCACAGTAGCAGCGTAAACGGCTAAGGCAAATGATGGTAAGGTGGCAGTGGTTAGATGGAAGCAACACAAGTGTTCTAAGCACACAGTAGCGACACGGCACAGCAATGGTTAATAGGCTCAGCACTACTTCACCAGACAATGCAGACGGAAGGCTCAGCTCAAACAACACGGCTCAGCAATGGTCAAATGGAGGCTCAGATCACACACTGCAGCAATCAAAATGTCGCTGAGGCGACAACAGGAACCGTAGACTGGAGCGGCAGGAACAGGAGCAACACAGGAGTCAGTAGTCAGCCAGGCCGGGTCAGGACACGTAGGAGATTCGCAGACAAGCCGGATCAGCAACAGAGCGAGGACATCAGCCGGGCCGGGTCGGATAACATAGGAGATTCACAGACAAGCCGGATCAGCAACAAGCAGGAAGTCAGCCAGGCCGGGTCAATCACGGAACAGGAACACAGGAACATCGTCGGTACAGGCCAAGTCGGTACACAGGAGATCAGAATACTGGAATACGGCAACAGCAACACAGGCTCAGAAACACCACGAAAGGGCACCTGACAGGTGCCAGAGGCCAGCATAAAACAGGTAACCAGGGGCGGGCCAACACAGCTCAACCAATCAGGGAGCAGCACAGTTGAGAGTGACAGAAAGGATCACGGGGACCGGGGACCCCCTCTCCCTGCCGGAGGTCTTGGTTTCTGAGGGTATTTAGAGTGGAAGTTGCACAACAGCCTGGGACCGTGGAGGTCATTCTGATCTACCCAGGAGCGTTCCTCAGGGCCATATCCTTTCCAATGGACCAAGTATTGCAACTTCCCCCTAAATCGCCTAGAATCAATGATACTCTGAACCTCATATTCCTCCTGGCCTTGAACATCCACCGGCCCAGGAATCACTGGAGTGGTAGTGTAACGGTTGCAAACCAATGGTTTTAACAGAGATACATGGAACACATTATGTATGTGCATAGAAGCTGGAAGATCCAATGCGTACAAGACGGGATTCACCTTGAGGATGATTTTAAATGGCCCAATGAACCGAGGTGCCAGTTTGTTGGAAGGCACCTGCAACTTGAGATTTCTGGAGGAAAGCCATACTCTATCCCCCACCTGAAAGGAAACCACTGGCAGCCGTCTACGATTGGCATGCTTCTGGTAGTGCCGAAATGACTGACTGAGGGTCCTCTGCACCTGTGCCCAAGTGGAACGAAGCTGCTCAATATGCTCATCCAGAGCTGGGATCTGTTGTGCCTGGAAGGAGTCCGGGAGTAGGCAGGGCTGGAACCCATAATTAATGAGAAAAGGGGAACTCCCGGACGATGAATTAACTGCACAATTCCTGGCAAACTCCGCCCAGGGCAACAGGTCGGCCCAATTGTCATGATGATCGGTTACAAAACAGCGCAAGAACTGTTCCAGTCCTTGACTGGCACGCTCAGTGGCTTCATTGGTCTGGGGATGATAGGCGGAAGAAAACGACAACTGGATCCCCATCTGCCCGCAAAATGCCCTCCAAAATCTGGACACAAACTGGCTCCCACGGTCAGACATCACCACTCTAGGCACCCCGTGCAACCAAAACACTTCCTTGGCAAATACCATAGCCAACTCCTGAGCCGATGGAAGACCAGGGAGGGGCACGAAATGAGCCATTTTAGAGAACCTATCAACCACCATAAGGATAAACATGTACCCCCTAGACACTGGCAATTCTCCCAGAAAGTCAATGGAAATATGGGACAATGGGCGGTCGCCATTAGGTACCGGTTGAAGCAACCCTACAGGAAGATGCCTGGGTGTCTTGGCACGGGCACAGGTGTCACAGGCTGCAGTAAAAGTGGAGCAATCAGCCCTAAGGGAGGGCCACCAAAACAACTGGGATAGAGACCAACATAGCTGATCCCTCCCAATGTGCCCGGCCGCCTTAGATGAGTGGTAGGTTTCTAATAGATGGGTACGGAATGGCTCATCGACAAAACACTTGCCTACTGGGGTTTCTGGAGGAGCCCTTGCTTTAGACGCCAAAATTTCTTCCCCCAGTGGCGAAGTGATGCTAGTACGGATAGTAGCCAGTATACGATCTGGCTGAATGATAGGTACTGGTTCTTCCTCCATCTCAATGTCTGACACAAACTGTCTGGACAAGGCATCTGCCCTGACATTCTTGGAATACGGTAGGTAGGAAACCACATAATTGAACCGGGACAAAAAGAGCTCCCATCTGGCCTGACGTGAGGAGAGTCTCTTAGCCTCCAAGAGATATGTCAAATTCTTGTGGTCAGTTAGAATTAGTACTGGTGTCTTGGTACCTTCCAAAAGGTTGCGCCACTCCTTAAGTGCCAGAATGATAGCCAAGAGTTCCCTGTCACCAATCTCATAGTGGCTTTGGGCGCTGGACAGTTTCTTTGAAAAGAACCCACAAGGTCTTAATGTACCACCTCCCACCGGGCGTTGGGAGAGCACTGCCCCAACCCCCACCTCAGAGGCATCGACTTCCAGGGTAAACGGCAGGGCTGGCTTAGGGTGGGACAGTACTGGAGCAGAAGCAAAGGCAGATTTCAGTGTCTCAAACGCATTCTCAGCTGCCTCAGACCATTGAGAGGGAGTAGCACCCTTATGAGTCAAGTCAGACAGAGGTTTCACAATAGTGGAAAAGTTCTGAATAAATCTCCTAAAATAGTTGGCAAAGCCCAGAAAGGCTGGATAGCCTTTAACCCTTTGGGACGGGGCCACTGTAGGACTGCTGCCAACTTCTGGTCCATAGCAATGCCATCTTTAGAGATCACGAATCCCAGGAAGGGTACTTGGGACCTGTGAAATTCGTACTTCTCAAGTTTACAAAACAATTTATTTTTACGTAATCGATTCAAAACCTCAGAGACATCCTTGATGTGTTGGGTAAGATTGGTAGAGTGAATCAATATATCATCAAGATATACCACAACACAGGACTGGAGCATGTCCCGAAGGATGTCATTAATAAATTCCTGGAATACCGCAGGAGCATTACATAGGCCAGATGGCATTACCAGATATTCGTAGTGCCCTGATCTGGTATTAAATGCCGTCTTCCACTCATCTTCAGCTTTAATTCTGATCAGGTTATATGCAGCCCGGAGATCGAGTTTAGTAAAGATGGAAGAGCCCTTTAACCTGTCGAATAACTCGGTAATGAATGGAATAGGGTAGGCACTTCTAGACATTAATTTATTTAGCCCCCTGTAATCAATACAAGGCCTGAGTTCGCCATTTTTCTTTTTTACAAAGAAGAACCCGGCACCCGCCGGTGAAGTGGATTTACAAATAATCCCTCTCTTGAGTGCATCCTCAATATACTCCTCCATTGCCCTATTCTCCTCCACTGACAATGGATAAGTACGGCCCCGCGGAGGAACCACGCCCGGGGGCAAATCAATGGCACAATCATAAGGTCTGTGCTGAGGCAGGGCGCCAGCCTCCCCCTTACTGAATATGTCACTGAATTCCTAGTATTCAGCTGGCATGGAGGGAGAGGTACACAATAACCTGACAGAGTGTGAGAGGCAGTTATCCGCACAGTATTCTGACCAAGACTGTATCTCACATTTTTGCCAGTCAAACTGGGGATTGTGTAACGATAGCCAAGGAAACCCCAGGATTACTGCGTGATGGGGAGAACTAATTATTTGAAAATGTACCTCCTCCTTGTGGAGGGCCCCAATCGCCATAGTAATAGGGGTTGTTTCCATGGTGATAAATGCCGATTCCAACTACCTGCCATCAATGGCCTCAATAGCCAGAGGAGACTCCCCTTTGACCACCGGAATCTTATGCAACTCAGCCAAGGATTGATCCATGAAATAACCGGCTGCACCGGAGTCTACCAGTGCCATAACTTTCACAGAGGAGTCTGCCCATGTGAATACCACCTGGATGGTGGGTCTCTGTGTACTAGTGTCCAGGGACTGCTGTACGTCACCTAGGGCCTGTCCCCCAAGGTACCCTAGGTGCGTCCGTTTCCCGGCCGAACCGGGCAAGTGCGTAATTGGTGCCCAGCTTTACCACAGTATAGGCATAAGCCCATTCTCTTACAGTGCGCCCTCTCCTCCTTCGTCAGTCTGGTGAACCCGAGCTGCATTGGCTCCCCAGCCTCAGATGTGCGTTCAGGAGGAAAGGGTGGCGAGGGTGGGTTCAAAAGACTGCCATGCCCATAATTTCTGGATTTTGCCCTCTTAGCCATCCGCCTCTCGCAAATGCGGGAGTCAATAAGCATGACGTAATCGATATACTCATCCAAATAATTAGGCACGTCTCTGGCAGCAATTTCGTCCTTGATGGATTCTGACAGGCCCTGAGCAAAAGCTGCGACTAATGCCTCATTATTCCAGCCCACCTCTGCTGCCAAGGTTCGAAATTCAATTGCGTAATTGCCCAAGGTACGATCGCCCTGTTGTATCTCCATCAACCTCTTGGCAGCAGAAGCGGCTGTACCAGGTACCTCAAACACTCTGCGGAACTGTTTTACGAACTCCTTAAAGTTCAGGGTGCAGGGCTTGGCATTCTCCCACAAAAGATTCGACCAAGATAATGCCTTGCCAGTTAATAGGGAGACCATAAACCCAACCTTACTTCTGTCGTTAGGAAATGCCTGAGGCGTGAGCTCAAAGAATATCTCCAATTGGTTGACAAAGCCTCTGCATTGGGTAGGTTCGCCATCATATCTTAACGGTAACGCCGCCGCCACCGTGAACCCTCTGGTCTGTGTAGTAGGAACTACAGGCAGATTTTCCGGTGTCGAGACTGGGGTGACCACCGGATTCTGGTTAGGTTTGTCTAGGTATACCGTTCGCTCAAGTAAGGTCTGCAAGGCCAGTGCCAACTGGTCAAGGCGCTGCTCGTGATCATCCATTCTCCAATGGATATTCTGTGTGCCAGTATCTCCCTTGCTGTCTGAGATCATGGCCCTTTCGTACTGTTACGGTTTTCAAACACTCAGACAGAGGGTTGGATATAAAATACAATTTTATTAAAGCAAAAAAAAAATAATAGCAAGGTTGCCTCTAGGGCAGTACGGACAATAGCAGAATATGGACTGAAATACCAGGTACAAACAGGAAATAAATCACTAGATCTGGCAACAATAACAGGAGACAAATGGTTAATAGCAATGGTAATCAGTCTCAAATGTGGTGTTAGGCACACCCTTGGTGAAGTATATTGCTATATGTGCTAGGTGATAGCACCTTAAGTCCATCCAATGTGTGAAGCTGTATACTAGAGCTGCGACTAGAAGCTGGAGCTGCAGAGTGATAAGGTGGTAGCCCCCACTGGAGTAATGGAGACCAACAGTATCGTGATTGCTTGAGCCAATAGCCCCCACGGGCGTAACGGAGACCAACAGTATCGTGATTGCTTGAGCCAATAGCCCCTCGGGCGTAACGGAGACCAAGAGTATAGTGATTGCTTGAGCCAACAGCCTCCACGGGTGTAACGGAGACCAACAGTACCGTGATAGCTAGAGTAATAGCCCCCTTGGGCGTATACCGGAGACCTGCAGTAACTGACTCGTTTGAGCCAAGGCCGCCTCACGGGCGTAACGGAGACCACTGGTTGCTGCACTGCTTGCCAATAGCCCACGGGCGTAATGGAACTACTGCTCTGCAGATGTGAAGAGCCGCCGACTACCGAGGCCCACAACGCGGCCAGCTCACAGAAGCAGCGTAAACGGCTAAGGCAAATGATGGTAAGGTGGCAGTGGTTAGATGGAAGCAACACAAGTGTTCTAAGCACACAGTAGCGACACGGCACAGCAATGGTTAATAGGCTCAGCACTACTTCACCAGACAATGCAGACGGAAGGCTCAGCTCAAACAACACGGCTCAGCAATGGTCAAATGGAGGCTCAGATCACACACTGCAGCAATCAAAATGTCGCTGAGGCGACAACAGGAACCGTAGACTGGAGCGGCAGGAACAGGAGCAACACAGGAGTCAGTAGTCAGCCAGGCCGGGTCAGGGCACGTAGGAGATTCGCAGACAAGCCGGATCAGCAACAGAGCGAGGACATCAGCCGGGCCGGGTCGGATAACGTAGGCGATTTGCAGACAAGCCAGATCAGCAACAAGCAGGAAGTCAGCCAGGCCGGATCAATCACGGAACAGGAACGTCATCGGTACAGGCCAAGTCGGTACACAGGAGATCAGAATACTGGAATACGGCAACAGCAACACAGGCTCAGAAACACCACGAAAGGGCACCTGACAGGTGCCAGTGGCCAGAATAAAACAGGTAACCAGGGGCGGGCCAACACAGCTCAACCAATCAGGGAGCAGCACAGTTGAGAGTGACAAAAAGGATCACGGGGACCGTGATAGTGAGGCTTTCAAACAGGGTATTCTCAATAGAGATGAAAGATCATTCTTGTTGGTACAATATCCCAATGTACCATATTTTTATATGGTCCCAAAAATTCATAAAAGCCTCACTCATCCTCCAGGTCGCCCTATCATTGAAAGTATGGAGGGGGTGACATCCCATCTCTCCCAATATGTAGATTCATTCCTCCAAAATTACGTAGTCAAATTACCATCATACATTAATTAAGGACACTAAGCATGTCCTACAAGTACTTGACCGTATTTCATGGAGGGAGAACTACATATGGGTGACAGTGGATGTTGCCTCCCTCTATACCTGCATTTCACATAATAAAGGATTAGAGGCTGTAGCTTATTTCCTTGGCAGGGATGATGTCTTTCTAGATGATCAAAGGACATTTATACTTACCAGCACTGAATTTATATTGTATAACAATTATTTTCAATATGGAGATTCTTTTTTTCTTAAAATTAAGGGAGCGGACATGGGGGCCAGCTATGCCACCAGCTATGCCAACCTCTACATGAGACATTGGGAAATGTCCCATGTGTGGGGGACTGGACTTGGGGAAAAGCTGGCCTATTACGGTTATTTTATAGATGATCTTTTGATCATCTGGCAGGGCACCATACAGGAACTGGAAAATTTCATTCAGGGGTTTGATATAAATGATAAAGGTTTAAAATGTACCTATAATATACACAAGGACTAGTGTTGAGCGAGCACCCCGATGCTCGGGTGCTCGGGTGCTCTGACCGAGCACCCCCTGAGGCTCGAGTGCTCGGCCGAGCACCCGAGCCCCATTGCATATAATGGGGCGACACGAGCATTACACCAGGCACCCCCTGCTCTGATGAGGGGAGGGTGCCTGGTCAATGCCCCCCTTCATCTCCGCTATGCCCCCTTCATCTCCAAATGCCCCCTTCATCTCCGCAATGTCCCCCTTCATCTCCGCTATGCCCCCTTCATCTCCGCTATGCCCCCTTCATCTCCGCTATGCCCGTCTTCCACAATGTCCCCCTTCATCTCCGCTATGCCCCTCTTCCACAATGTGCCCCTTCATCTCCGCTATGCCCCTCTTCCACAATGTCCCCCTTCATCTCCTCTATGGCATAGAGGAGATGAAGGGGGACATTGTGGAAGAGGGGCATAGCGGAGATGAAGGGGCACATTGTGGAAGAGGGGCATAGCGGAGATGAAGGGGGACATTGTGGAAGACGGGCATAGCGGAGATGAAGGGGGACATTGTGGAAGAGGGGCATAGAGTCTATGCCCCTCTTCCACAATGTCCCCCTTCATCTCCGCAATGCCCCCTTCATCTCCGCAATGCCCCCGTACCTCCAGTCCCTGGTGGTCCAGCGGAGCGTCTTCGGATCTGTGCCTCTTCCGGCACAGATCCCCGCCACCCGAACATGGCGGGCGAGCACATGGCGGTACTCGACGAGTACCGCCATGTGCCGAGCAGAGCGATGCTCGAGCCGATCCGAGCATCGGCCGAGCACGCTCGCTCAACACTAACAAGGACCAAATAGTTTTTTGGTTCTGCTTTTCACACACATATGGATGGGAGTATTGTTTCAAAAACATGTTTCAAGCCTACAAGTACAAATAATTATTTACACTATGACATTTGTCATCATTTAAATTGAAAGAAAAGTATCCCTAAGGGACAGTTCCACAGGCTGAGACGAAATTGTTCACTAGTTAGTTACTTTCGGTCTCAGTCTGTGGAAAAGCAAAATAAATGTATTAACAGAGGGTATCCAGAGGAAATGGTGAGAAATACTAACCATGAGATAGCGCAGAAAGACAGGAATGAAATATTATTTCCTGAAAAAATAGGGAAGAAGAAATTAATAAAAAAAATACAGTGAAATTTGTCACTATGTATAACATTGGCCAATATTGTTGCAAGACCCCATGTTAAAATCATACCTTACAGACAACCACAAATTACTTTTACAAAAATAAAAGTTTAAAAAAATATGTTTTCAAAACTGATTCCAATCAAAATGATAATAATTTTTTAATTGGATCCTATCACTGTGGGACATCTAGGTGTATCACATTTAAATATATTGGGTATAATATAAAATAATTTAAAGACATACAGGAAAATAATATCAAAATAAATTCACATATAAACTGTAATTCTGTATTTATTGTCTATAGTATAAAATGTCTGTGAAAAAATATACTGGGCGTACAAAACACAGACTTAAAGATAGGTTCCTTGCGCACAGGAGAGCAGTCCTGAATAAAGATAAAAAGTATCCCTTAGCAATACATTATTTAAAACATCATCATTCATCTATGCAAGGCACTAGACTATTACCTTTATAACACATACCTCCCGGTCAGGGTGCAGGTGAGAGACTCTGTAGGTTGAACCAGAGGGGGACTTTTTGGATCTATGTTTGTGCCCTGCCAGGAATAGGGTATCACAACAATAGATCCAAAAAGTTTCCCACTGGTTCAACCTACGGAGATTGGATGTCTCTGCTTTTGTTTGACTTTGGTTTATTCATTGCATGTAGTTGATTTATGATTTATTTATATTTATTTATATTATTTAGGTAGATTGTCTCTGTGATCAATCCACTCTGATAAACTGAAAATAATGAGATCTATTTATATAATTTGTATTTTTGTCTGTCTCAGACTTTTTTCTGCATACGCTTTTATTGGTGCATTAAGCACTATTAAGTAGTTTATTGTGTCCCTGAGGAAGTATCTTTTGAGATACGAAACGCGTTGGATAAGGAGTCCTAAATACACTGACTGGAGACATACTAAACGGATTTGATACTCTAAGTAGTCAAGAGCGATTGGACGCTATTTAATATCCCAAGTACAGGAACTGATATTATATACCCCTGCCCACAGGAAGCGTTAGTTGTTTGCCATCTATTCTAACGCTATAGTTAAAGGAGACGGGAGAGGAAGAAAAAGAGGAGTACTACAAAATACATCATTATCCAGCATATTGGCAAGCACAACTCTTCCCGTGAGAGGAGGAGGCCATTCATATATCAACATTGGAACCATCCTCGTATATAGATGGGAGAGAAGCTGCAATGAATAGAACCTGTAAAGGTATTTTAATTTAGACCTGCTGGCATAGAGACTACCATGAGACAAAGGTGCTGTAAGATTAAATTTGGGAGCCCTATTTGATTGCCGCATATAATTATTATTGCAAGATCAAGGCATATCTATATTGGGCACTAATGATCTACTACTTGCCCCACACTAAAGTATATTTTTGGATACCATCTTTTTGTCCATCACCAGGACATATATATTTTCCAGTGCTATATGGTACCTATAGCACATTAGGAATTTATAATACTGTAGTGTTAGACTCCTTGTGATTTTTCATATATTTATATGATTTATTTTAGATATACATTTATGCATAATAAATAGTGATTTTATTTAGAGGTGCCTGTGCTTTCCTATATTGTTGTTTTCTTTTTAAATATATATATATATATAGTCTGTAAATGTAAATCAGCACACACAGGACTGCTCTTCTGTGCTAATTGTTCTTTATTTGAAGATCAACGTTTCGATCCCATTCAGGGATCTTTGTCAAGATACCAAACACAGTGAACCATCCCCCATTTTATACCCTATGACCTCTGGATTCGTGAGCTACCCGCCAAACAATATTCCCACACACTATCTAACAGATTACAAAAAAACTAATAAATCTTTTCCCAGTGTTGTCACCAAACATCAACACCCTTGATGAATTTTAAAATTCCAGACTCTGTGTGTACTACATTTAAAAACAAGTTAGGAATATTACTGACTGTGACGTAAGCAGCCCAATACGTTCAGACTAGTTCGCACACATCAAAAATATATACCAAATGCAAATACAGAAAAAAATCAAAATGAAGATGAAAATTCACTTCTAAGTAATGATGATTCCTAAGCCCACCTGGGCAATTGTTTAATGTTAAGCCGTGCATAGCACGGGACTTGATCTGAGTCCCGGTGAGATCTCCTTCGCATTGCACAGCCAAATATTCCTCGAATGCTCCTATCACCCTACCGAGTCATTATGACCTCCCACTACATAGACATTGTTCACGCTAGACCATAGAAAGAATCATTTAACCTTCCATTGTAAGAGTACCACGGTTCAATATCTACACTTTAAAAAGACTTCTTGATAGTGTCATTGAAGTACTCGTGATTATTCATTGATGCATACTGGCACTATAAAGTATAACATATCCCTATAGTTTCTTATCACAGGGAAGTTGCAAAATTGAATCCTTCTACACGAGACACACTGTGTCAACCCGTCGCCGCATCCACCAAGCTGACACAATGTATCTCGTACCAAAGGATATTACACACAACCGTGTAGCTTAGTGATCAGTGCGTCTACTTACTAACACTTCGATCCCATCTTAAAATCATGTTTAACAAAACTCCAGTATTAAATCCACTTTCAGCTGTCCCTGTCTGACTCATACCTATGCATTACCTATGATTACTTATTTTGCACGCTCATAAACATTTTGACATTATGATGACATTATAGTAACCATAATCAAATAACTTATATCTCCACGCTCCAAACAAGTTCTGACTCTGTTAAGTCAATGAAAGTACCAATGCGCCGGTGCGCCTCCTTGAGTCTCTGCGAGTTTCGACCGACATGTCCTAAAAAATCAATTTTTACTATGCAATCTTCCTTGAAACTGGTTTGCTTAGACACATTTGAACATTATAAACTGTTTTGTCAGAATGTGTTAGATACTCAGTTCAAAAATAAATGAAGAATAACAATAAAGAAGCACTTCATAATGCTGGATCATTCTTAACTCATAACTCGCTTACCTCCAATCCATAAATCGTGAAATAATTATGATCTGTCTCATAAATGTATACTTTACCCTTGTGGAGGGATCCTTTCTCGTATCGTCCTTAAAGATCACTCCCAGCGACATAATGGTATCCTGGACATATACATTTCTTGATGTGCTGATTCAAATTGAAAGTCTGGTCATATAGTGCACCTCTTGACTTGGTGCTGGATTTTAGACTCAGAATGTTATACAGCTCTAACATCTTGGTACGCCGAACTCAAGGTGCTGGCCAATCGGTTCAATCGACTCGCATAACCCTGATCAGTCATCCTATGTAGAGAAGAGACTGTAATGTGCAGCCACATCTGATCTGTTATTTCCTTAATCCAGATACCAGCTGTGTGATATAGGGTGTAATAAGGATCCAGCTACCTCCACCTCCTGGTGGATTAGAATAGCTCATTATTTTTCCATAGCTGATACTTGACTACTATCATGTTCATGGAGATCCAGCTACCTCCACCTCCCAGTGGATTAGAATAGCTTGTTGATAGAGGTCATATGGTTTCCTATCTAATGGAGGTATATATTTTATTAAAAAATATATAGAAATGTCCTATAATAAAGTGCTCAGATTTTAAATGAAACATGAGTATGTGATATTTTCATTCAGTCCATTTGGAGCTAATGTGTCCAATTTTCTAATCCATCGAACTTCTCTCTGGAGTAACTTGTTTCCCCGATCACCACCACGTGGATTAATCGGTTCTTGATCAATTAACATAAACCGTAGAGATGACAGAGAGTGTTTTAGTTGTGCAAAGTGTCTAGCTACCGGTTTATCTGAGTTACCTGTATGTAAAGCATCTTTAATTGATTTCCGATGGTTAGCCATAAGTTCTCGTATTGTAGTGCTGCTCTTTCCAACATAATATAAAGAACAAGGGCAGGTGATGAAATAGATGACATGCGTAGATGTGCACGTTAATCTATATTTGATCTCAATATGTTTACCCGATCTTGGGTCTTTAAAACTTTTACCTGTCAGCATGTTTCTGCATGTTATACAATTTAGACATCTATAGCAACCAGACTTCTCTTTTGGAAGCCAGGTGCTGTTGTCCAAGGTATAGCATTGTTTAGGGTCCGTTTTAACCAGCAAACTTCGTAAGTTAGGACCGCGTCTATAGGCTACCATAGGTGGGTGCCTAAAAATTGGAGGTAAAGATCTATCACGTGCAACCACATTCCAATGATCATATATAACTTGTTTTACTCGTTCTGAGTTAGGTGTGTATTGTGTAGAGAAGATAAGTCTTTGTGATTCCGTGTCCTTCACTTTAGATTGTAACACTTCTTCTCGTGTTTTTTGTAATGCTTTGGCTTGATGTTGTCTTAAATTTGTTTCATGATAGTCCCTCTCTTTGAGTCTATTGATCAGTTCTTCCACCTGATTACAGCCTGTCTCTCTATCCGTGTTATTCCTCAAAATTCTCAACATCTGAGAATATGGTATAGAGTTGCTGATATGTCTGGGATGACAGCTACTGTTCATCAATAGAGTGTTTCTATCGGTTGGCTTCCTGAAATTGGTTGTCTTAATATGACTCTGCTGGTTTATAATTGTGAGATCGAGAAAATGGACTTGTTCAGTACTCACAGTACTTGTGAATCTGATAGGAGTATTCAATTGGTTTAAATAATTCACAAAGTCATTTAAAGAGTCCATATCTCCCTGCCATATCAAGAATAAATCGTCAATGAACCTGTAGTAGCAGATTAGTTTATGCGCAAAAAAAGGTTTTATGTTTGTGTTTTCATACATTGTCATATAGATGTTAGCGAAGGATGGTGCTATGTTAGACCCCATAGAAGTTCCTGCCAATTATAAATAGTAAGAATGTTCAAACTTAAAGTATAAATTATATCCCAGACAAAATCCTAATAATGTTATTAAAAATTCTATCGGAGGTCTATTTGTATCTGGGTATCTAATCAACGTTTGGCGTACTGCTTCTATGCCTTCGGGTTCAGAAGCTGAAAATAATATCCCAAACTGACCAGTAGAGGGAGCTACAGGAGGTACAGCTGAGACAGGAACTAAAAGCCAGAGTTCTTTTTTAGGGGTTTCAACAAGAACACAAACAGCCAAAGGCAGGGGAGGCCCCATAAGAGAAGAGGGGGGCGGAAACATAGATCAAAATACACAGAAACCACCTCCAAGAGGGAGGAAGTGATATTCAATTTGTCTACGCATATACTGACTGAATCAGAAATAAGTTTGCTATCTAAAGGACTTTCTTTTGTTCCGACTACTAAACATTCTTCATTACATGTGGCCATTGACTTATACAAATTTCAAAGACAGATGAAACTCAAAGATTTTTTTCAACATTCTCAACATACTTTAGTGCCATTCAAACCTAAAAGCAGCTTTGAACCCAATAATACAAATAAGTCAATAAATACATTCCAACAGATGGTTGAGGAGAGAATAACTACTATGGAAAAATCCCTCCCGAGACAATGTTCTAATTTAAGTGGATCGGAAAGAGAGGCTATCAAAACTTTAACAGCTAATCAGAATATAGTCATTAGACCTGCGGACAAAGGGGGCGCCATAGTCCTTATGAATTACACAGATTACAGAAATGAGATTCTGTTACAATTACAGGATGAAAACACATATAAACGACTGGCTGGTGACCCTACGGGTACTTATAAAAAAATGATTGATGAAACACTAAGATGTGCCTTGGGAATGGGGTGGATCACCTTAGACACGTTTAAATTTCTAACGAAAGAACACCCGGTATCTCCGATTTTTTACACCATTCCCAAAATACATAAAGACCCAGTATGTCCACCAGGAAGACCTATAGTGGCGGCCATAGGATCTTTACTACAGCCACTGGCACAGTAATTAGATTACTATATACAGCCATTGGTTCAGAAATCAGAATCATATATTAGAGACTAGCAATGTGGGACGGTGTTGCCCGTCAGGATATTTAGGGAATTAATGCACACACACGGATGCGAGAAAAACACAGAGACACACACGCAAATGCACACGCATGCACTGAGATGCTTAAAGAGCGACAGTCATACACACATACATGCAGACACATAGGCCTAGATTTAAAGGCAGCCGTTAAACCATCCGCTAAGTAAAAAAGGCACGTCGGCCGCAAAGAACACATGTTTTACGGCAGATTCAAAGGTAAGCGTTCAAGAATAGCTATCGGGCGTAGGCACTACAAAAACACGTTAAACAAAAACCAGCGTCGCACCTGATTTTGCATCACCGTGCGTCCCAAACACCCGTTAAAACACAACTTAACTCAAAATGTTACATTACGGCTGCCGTTGTCTAGCAACCCTGATAGATGCACAAACAAAATTCAAACCTACAGCCAATCCCAAGGCCCCAAAGTATCAAAAATGTCCAAATACACCTATATATACCTCAAAATAACGGTTACACCCTGTCTGTGTTTCGAGTTTCAGCAAGCTAGAGCACAGGACCCAGGAGTGGAGGATAGCATTTAGAGAGAGAGAGAGAGAGAGAGAGAAGCATACAGAGGAGTAAGGTAGAAGGATTTTGGAGAGGAGAGAGTTACATTTAAATAGACACATAGCACACTTTTGCACATAGCACATACATCCATACAAACACATACACATACATACACATAGTCTTTTTTTTTTCATCACACCTTACACATTTTAAACTTTATTTTTACAGTGTGAATCCGTGAGTGAAAGTGTGTGACAGAGAGTGAGTGGGATCGAGTGTGTCTGTGAGGGCGTGTGAGAGTGCCTGGGTGTGACTGGGTGAATGATGGCCAGGAGAGGAGGACAGGAGAGAGGGATGGGGAGACTAGTGGAGGAGGAGGAGGAGGAAGGTCAGGAGGGGATCCCTCAGCAGAGCAGGGGTGGGAGAGGGAGATACGCAGGGCGGAGGGGGACCAGGCCCACAAGAACAGGCACACAAAGAAGAAGAGGGACAGATCCTGCAGTGGGACGAGGGGTAGTGCCTGGGGACCACCACACACAGGCAGGGGCAGAGCAGGCAGGACACTCCGGGTCTGACTCCTCGCATGCCGGAGCTGAGGGGGACAGGGTCAGGGATCCCCGATATACCGAGGAAGAAAACACGGCCCTCATGGAGGCTGTGCTGGAGAGGGAGAGTGTCCTCTTCCCGGGGGACAGACTCCCTGGCCTGTCTGCGAGGAGGAGAGCTGCCTGGAGTCAAATCTGCAGCAGAGTTAATGCGGTGGCCACCTGCAGACGGGATGTGGACTCAATCAAGAAGAGATGGGGCGACTGCAAAAGGCAGGTGAAGAGGAAGATGGGGGATGCCGCCCTGCACACCAGAGCCACCGGAGGTGGGCCACCTGTCCCCATCACCTACAGCGCATGGGAGGAGAGGCTGCGGCAGACACTGTCATCCACCCTCATTGAGGGGGTCCCTGGAGGATCAGACACTGGGGAGGAGAGGAGCCTCCACACCACCGGTAAGTGCATCACCCCAAAACCACACACCACCCCAAACCACACACCCATCACAAACAAGCACTCACATCCCAACATCTGCTCTTCATTCAACCACACAATTGCACCAACACAGCACCCTGAGGGTTTAAACAGGGATCAAGACAAGGACAAATGTCAATGTTCAACAAGGCCAAAACCTGTCCAACTCCCTGGTTAACCCTCATGTTGCTGTGCTCATCACACACAATACACACAAACCATGCTCAGTAAAGTGTTGTATGTTAAACATCACAATTGTTGTCACACAGTGTTACCCATGTTCACACAGGGAATCCAGCACATAACCCCATGAGTGCCAGAGGGATCATCAATGCATCGATCAACAATGCTTTGGCAACCCCTCTGGTACTCAAAGGGTTAACCAGACAACAAACACATGTCGATAGGTTAACAATTACATGACACATAGGGGACATTCACTAAGCAGTGAAAAAGAGCTGATGTAGTGAATTTGACACTTGCATACCCTCACTTTACCAATTACAATGTTAGTCTATGGAGAACATCCAATAACAGGATTCAAGCTGCACAGGCCCCATTGTGTGGACTCCATAGAAAACATTGCAGATGGTGAAATGAGGTCAGCGGAGAAGTCAGCATCATAATCAGTTCATCAGGTCCACTTAACCGCTTACTGAATCACCAACAGGATGGATCAGGTCACAAATCACAGTGCCACTGAGAATAAATGCTTGTATGTGCAACACACAGGCCAAAAACAATCACACATAAGTAAAGGTGAAAAAGTTGGCCTTGGTGTTGTGTATGCAATCATTTACTCTAACTTCAATTTACATAGCTCACATTTGATTCACATATAGATCCTCAGGAGTGCTGATGCCATGGATGGATGGTACACCAGACACTATTTGCAGGATAAATATGGGAACCAAATATGAACCATTGAGGTTTGGTCAATAACAGGCCAGGGATTATGGATATCTATGATCGGGTCTGGCTGCCTCACACAGAAGGATGGATGGGCTGATCAAGGAAAAAAAAGGCCTCAATCAATGATATCCTTCAAGACTGGCTTGATTGTTGCCCCTCAGGATTCAACTTGAACAGACCTCATGGACAGAATCCTGTAATGTACATCAATCCCTGATTGCCACGGTGGTATCCCATGCATCACAATGCTATGCATAGGATACCATCATGACAACCAGAGAGGGACATGTCTAATCTGACAAAATCCTGCGCTGTACGGGATGAACTGATAACATAGGGATGAATACTACTTGAATCACACTGCAGATCTCTTCAAAAAAGATATGTACAGAAAGAAAAACAACCAGATTTGTATGTGGATATGTCCCTTTCAAATGGGTACAAATAGGTCCCAACAAGATGTAAACCCAGAGTTCGGTTCAGTACGTGTGATTGTCCAACTGCCCATATATGTGCACCCTCAACAAAATAACTCATATTGATATCATCATCACAGTACATATACCCAGTATATTACACCTACTTGGATGGGTATCACTTGTATCTATGAAAGTTCATTTGTGATGGCTGTACATATATAGGCAGTTAGACAATCACATGTTCTGAACAGATCTCTGGGTTCATATCTATCAAGGATATGTTTGTACCCGTATGAAAGGTACATATACACACATATCAGACCATATTCCTCACTGTGTACCTTGGCATGGCAATGGTTAATTTCACTTGATGTAACCTTGCAGGCATCATAAAGAGATGTTTAGAAAGATGTTACTGTATGTGACAGCTGGAGATGTCAGTCATATGACCACACGGAGGCTCTTCAGCAGACCCAAAATTGAAACAATTGGAGATGGATCCATCATTGACATGGTCCACAGAGCGTGCTTACAAACCAGGAACACTTAGTAGACAATGGCAAAGATGTAGTTATCTCCAAATGGGTCAATGTGGAGTCTGCTGAAGAGCCTCCGTGTGGTCAAATGACTGACATCTCCAGCTGTCACATACAGCAACATCTTTCTAAACATCTCTCTATGATGCCTGCAATGTTACATCAAGGTGAAATTAACCATTGCTATCCCGTTAAAGAGATAGTAATACCTAAAATGTGAAAGGAAAAATACATGTCATAGGATTGATCCACCGGGTAATGCAAGGGTATCCCCACTACTGAAAGGTGTTTCATCACAAGAGTATAACAGCTCAAAGTTGAATATTCCAGGGACAATATCACTGTGGCCTGAAAATGTACTATGCCAATGTTGCCAGACCATCCTCTGGCTAGCTTTGGTCCAGGGAACAGATATCCACAAAGGATGATGTGGCAACAGCGCAAATGTACAATTTCAGGCCACTGGGATGTGGCACCAAAGGAATTCAACTCTGAGCTGCAATACATGTAGAATACAACACCCATCACCAGTAGGAGTACCGTTGTTTCACACAGGGGGATACACCATACAACATATATGTTCCTTTACACATTTCAAGTATTAATATCAATTTGACACCATCATGGCTAAGTTTACTGATCACACAATCTCAATCCTCCACACAGGTTATGTGTCTCCAGCACATCAGGAGCCCATGGAGGAGGCCACCTCACCACCCAGTGAGGAGTATTTGGAGGAGGGGACCAGCCAGTGGGCACCGTACCCAACGACATCCACACCTCTTGGCCAGCTGGATGCACCAACTCTGCCTGCACCAACTCTGCCTGCACCAACTCTGCCTGCACCAACTCTGCCTGCACCAACTCTGCCTGCATCAACTCTGCCTGCACCAACTCTGCCTGCACCAACTCTGCCTGCACCAACTCTGCCTGCACCGACTTATTACAGTGACTGGATGCCCCCCACCACCTCCAGGAGCTATTATCCCCCAGCAGCAGCAGCAGCAGCACCACCACCACCAGGGAGGCAATGGCTGCCCGGTGATGTGGCCACCACCCAATACGGGCCATACCCACAGATTGACCTACCCTCCTGGATGGCTCCCCAGCATGGCCCCAGGTATGATCCTAGGTGGGGGCCAAGCACATACCAGTGGCCAAGGTTTGACCCTTGGCCACTCGACTACCAACACCTGGGCCTGCTTGGGGAGCCCCAACAGCCTATGCGAAGGGACGTGTTTACCCCACCACCTCCACCAGCACAGACATCGGTGGGCAGCAGTGGGTCAATTGATGTGGTGGGCACATACCCATCTGCAGCACAACCAGCACCAGCAGAGGAGGACACAGGAGCAGCAGAGGAGGACACAGCACCAGCAGAGGAGGACACAGCACCAGCAGAGGAGGATACAGCAGCAGCAGAGGAGGATACAGCACCAGCAGAGGAGGATACAGCACCAGCAGAGGAGGACACAGCAGCAGCTGATTCACCAGGCACAAGCATCACCAGCAGTGAACGGCCCACGGGGATGGAAGCTGAGTGTATGGCTCTGCAAAGGAGACTACTCAGGTCAAGCCTCCGCACCAATGACAACATCACCAGGAGCCGTAGGGAATCCCGTATAAACACTAACAGGATAGAGGCAAGGATCCATGCCCTGGAGTCGGAGGTCATGAGGATCAACACTCAACTCCATCAGCTACACACGGGGGTGATGGACCTGCTTGCACAGCTACTGGTGGAGTTGAGAGAGCTGAACCGCAGGGAGGACTTACGTTTGGAGAGGGAAAACCTGCGCTCCACAGAGGGATCCACTGCCCCCACCACCCCCTCTAATGTGACCCCCGAAGCCACACCTAGGGGGCAAAGGGTGACCAGGAGATCATCCAGGTTATCCACTTCTGCCACACAGTCTAAGCCCCCCCCCCCAAGAAAAAAAAATAAAATGCCCAACATGTTAAATTTCCCCTGAATAAAGGAACATTGTGCTTTTGAATCCTGTCTGATCTGCTTTGAATTTGGTCATAGATTTGGGTGGCAGAGTTGTCTCCAATGCATTGCCAAACAATTCAGTGAATACAACTCCTGCCTAGGTAAGATGTTTGTGGGATGTTACAACATGGGTTCACATACACATCGTTGTACAAAATCAACTGTAAAAACATCCCTGTTGCCATATTACACAACTGTGTTATATGGCAATGTTGTGTGTTGATTTTGCATAACAAAACATTCCCCTTAGCCCAACATTTGGTACAACATTGAACATTCATCTACATCATATGTAGTGTTTAACCCTTTGATATCCAGAGTGGTAGGCAACGCATTGCAAAGAAATGCGTTGGGTACCACTCTGGCACTCAGAGGGTTAAGGGGATAACCAAACAAACGGCTTAGCGGTGAGATAACAAGCAGGACAGATAAATGGGACATGTATCCATATTGTCTTGGATTCACACACTCATTGTGCAACAGACTGACTGGGGAAGCCAATGTTTTCAACCTAGGATTTCAATGTGTAGCACACACATTGATATCCTGGGGTGAGCATTGGGGCCTCCAGTAAGTTGACTTGTTGTTTTTTCTAAGGGTGTAACAGACTTCCCCAGTGAAAACACTTGTCCACTTGGTCATGTACTGTGATATGTCCCAGTGGAGCAATATCACTGAACATTGATTATACTGAGCAACACATTAACTGTGGACAGGAATTCACTGTGGAAGTATGTCCCCTTTATCACCTCTTTATCACTCCCACAACACATTAGTGTATCACTGCCACCATCTGTTAGCGTGAATACATCACTGAGTCCACTCACTTGCAAACAAGTGGTGGAGTCCTGTGATATGGGTGATGCCTTTCCATGTATGGGGATACTCTACCCTGGGTGTGGTAACGCATTGACAACTGTGTTCTCAAATATATCCTCCTACAGACACAGATAGAATGGTGATGGTTCATCTTTATTGTGTCTCAAAGTACATTAGGATGTACATGTGTTTTCTGTGTATTGCCTATATGCATTGAACACCTGTATGAGAACACTAAATGTACTTTGAAACAAAAAAATAGTACTTTAGTTACACTGCTGCCCAGCTCATGTGTTGTCCACAAGGTTTGACAACTCTGTAGCTGAGCATCCTAACTGTACAGGTTATAAAACTCAGGAATTAGTGTTTTCTGTGTCTATATGAAAATGATCCAGTAGAGGTTTGTGTGAACCTCAGGTCAAACTTTGCATCACCAACAACATCAACATAAACAGCAAGGGGTGATCTCCATGAAGGTGATGTCAAGACATCAATCCAGTCACATAGAAGAACTTCAGTTCAAGGATGGATCATGTTACGGATGCCTGTGGAAGAAGAGGACAGGATTTGGAGTAGTTGACTTGAACTGATCATCAAGCAACAACAATTTAGTCTTTTTGATCCCCTCAATTTTCACAGTTACAGGTGAGTACACAAACCATTGCTTGACAATGTGTTGTGTACTCATCTGTAACCAATTATGTGGAGAACTAAGGACATGTGCCCCAGCCCTATGGATATGTGCCCCTGACATGGATACACACATCAACAAGTGTTCTGAGAGCTCCATGGAAGTAATGAATTTGGGCTGCCACTGTTAATGTGACAGTGGCAGCCCAATGTCATTTGTTCCATGGAACTGTTAGGACACATTTGTTGATGTGTGTATTCATGTCGGGGGCACATATGTCTGCACACTCACAGGTCAGCATGGTGTCCCTGGTAATCTGATCTACGTCTCATGACCTCTACATTGTGTGCCCATACCACTGTACATCCACCCCTGTGCTGCTCTTCTCAGCTGTAGCACAGTACAGGTTCCATATTGAGTCCAATGGCCCTTTAACCCCTGATGTGACGGAGTATTATCCAATGCATAGCATTGGATAACACTCTTTCGCTACAAGGCTAGCATGGTTGCTCTGGCTATGCTCATGGCAAATCAAGTTAACTGCTGTCAATCAAGCCCTGTAAGGCGATGAACATGGGTTATGTGTTGTACCTTGTTTCTCCTGAGGGTGTGCGTGATATCCTTGGGGTCTGTATGTCAACGTGGAGAGTGGAATGGAGGATGGTTTTTGAGTCCACACACACAATTTGCCACGTCCGCTGCAAGTGCAGTGCTGTGTCACTGTTCCTGTGGGGTGAGACAGAACAAAATGTGCAGTGTGGTTAGTGTCACAGGACTGATGGGGGACTTGCATGGATTGTTTGCATGCCTGTGTTATACTCACATGTAAAGTGTTCCGTGATGAGCCTGTCTCTGATCTGTGTCCCTCTCAGGGTCTCCTCAACGTGTCCGATGTCCATGGGCACTTCCTGTATGGGGGGGGCCTGGATGTGCTCCAGCAGCCTGGTGTCCACTGCGATGTTGTGCAGTATTGCGCACGCCACAATGATGTCGCACACCTTTCCAGGTGCATACTGCAGTGCTCCCCCCGAGTGGTCCAGACATCGGAATCTTGACTTGAGGAGGCCAAAGGTCCGCTCAATGGCATTCCTCGTTCTGCCATGAGCCTGGTTGTAGCTTTCCTGGGCATGTGTTCGAGGATTGGCCAGTGGGGTCAGTAGCCAGGACTTGCATCCATAGCCAGCATCACCTGTGTAATGTGAGTGACATGGTGAGACAGGGAGCACATGTTGTGTGAATGATGTTTTGTGTGGTAGACGTAGTAGCTGTGGGTCAGGAGCATGCTAAGCAGCGTTGTGTGTACGCCTGTGTATGTGATGTGATTTTGTATTGTGAACTCACCCAAAAGCCATCCCCCTGTAAAAGTTCCATTCTCGAAATCTCTGTGGACTGAGGAGTTTTGGAGAATGTATGAATCATGTGAGCTGCCAGGATACTTTGCACAGACATTCATTATCCTCATATGGCTGTCACACACCATCTGCACGTTGATGGAGTGAAAGTTCTTCCTGTTGATGAATATCTGTGCGTCACGTGCTGGGGCCTTAATTCGGACATGGGTGCAATCTATAGCACCCATGACCCTGGGCATGCCTCCCCTGGCGTAAAAGGCCTGCTTGACTTGTATCCAGTCCATGTCGGTGGTGGGCAAATGTATATAGGTACTGGCCTTGCTTTTGAGGGCTGGCAGGACCTGGGCCAGCACCCTGGAGAATGTGGCCTGTGACATGCCAGATGCGTAACCCTCTGTGGACTGGAAGGCCCCGCTTGCCATGAAGTGCATGGCACAGAGTAGTTTCTGCAGGCCAGTTAGGGCATGGTTGTA